>CAJQUW010014543.1:0-295353 GCA_907163375.1 Prostheceraeus crozeri | reverse complement strand
TAAACTGCCGAGGGCAGCTGCGCACCAATAAATTGGGTCTAAAGCTCTTGATTTCATCATTATTTCGATTAAAGCGATTGTAGTACGATTTCCGTCCGCAGATTTTGAACATTCTTTTGCCACTAGCTTGTACGAAAGTGTTGGCATTTTTAGTTATCACACAGGCACCGTTTGGGTAACGCGAGTCTTCCTTTACGATATGGGTATAATTTCATGCAATGTGAAAGATCTGGATCAAAAATAATGTACAGGGTTATGCATTAAAAATTGCATCACTTGATAAAAAGAAGGACATTATCCTTTTCTTCCCTTTATACAACTTTTGAAGTAAAAATCAATTTTTCATCTAAGAAACTTCTATTTCAATGAGCATACAAATCGTGAGGTGATGCAATTAGTAATCTATAGGCCCACCGCGGGCTTTTATGCACGCTGATACACGGCGAGGCATTGAAGCATAAAGTGCCTGATAAATGGGTTTTAGTTCATCCGACCTCGCCCAAATGGTGAGAAACTCGTTGATAAGTTCAACCTTTGAGCGAATCATCTTTTTCTTTAGTCTCTGCTTAACTATCACTCACATGTTTTCAATCGGCGAAAAGATCGGGTGAGTTACCGGGCCAGGTCAAGATGCGCACATGTTTTGCATGGAAAAAGTCCTTCACTTGTCTTGATGTGTGGCACGGTGCAAGATCCTGCTGAAACCAATAATTTTCTGTCCCAAACCACTCGATTATTTGAGGCACTGCAGTGTAAATCGCTCAATACCAATTACATACGAAGGATGCATGCCAAAAAATACTGTATTATCTTGGTATATATTTCTATGCTTTTCGCATGTTATTTCAAATGTGGTATGCTTTACATACTACATGTAAAGCCATACCAGCACAATGTTAAAGCAAAGCATCAATGATTTCTAATATATGTTGATTTAAGACCTTTTGTCAATAAAGATAACACTAATGTTACTACTGTTTTGCAAGTAGTGAGATAATGACATTTAAGAGTCAAACTTACAATACTGAATTCGATTTTAATACACGTAAGTCTAGGGCATTTCATGAATAATCAATAAGTATTCAACCAGCAACTAATAAGCATTATGTAATTTTGAAATGAAGCATATTATCAATCCGAAATAAAAACACATTATAATTCATGAACGCAAAAATAAGTTATGTTTCAGATATATAAGTCAACATGGTTGCTCAAAAGTTACCGTTTCATTAAAATTATGTTTATCAATTTAGTTCATGGAAATGAGGTAATTATGAGTCTTGTGAATGCCATAAGACAAGTAGCAAAGGTGACATGCGGCTTTAATTTCACAATCAATCTAATCTAGTTAAATACCACATTTTCACGAAGAAATATTCACGACTGGTATTACCGAAAAATTTATTTGTAAGTAAGATGTAGTATAACATATCTTTTGCCATGAGACTTAAAGCTATTCATACGAAACACATACCAATTTGCATCGGGTCTCGTATATAAAACATACCAACAACTCGAATTTCATTCTAAAACAGCCAATCACAGATAGAATGGTTCGTATCGCTATATACCAATCACATACGAAAGTAAGTGAGATTTCGTATGAAAAACATACTAGATCTCTATAAACATACGAGAATCTCGTATCAGATGTTGGTTTCAAATTGTATGTGATTTTGGTATATGTTTGTATGTAATTTTCGTATCCAGCGATTTACAGTGTACACAATGAGAAATCACCTCCTAATATTGGTTGGAATTCATTGAGCCTTCAACCACATGAACTCGACCTGGGCCATGACTGATATGCAGGACCACAGCATAACCTTTATTGGATGACGAAATGCTTGCAGAAAATGATCTTCAGTAGGAGCTTGACCACGATTGCGACGCACGAATTGGGACGAGGGTGGTTGAAGTTTGAAAGAGCTTTCATCACTGAAGATGACTTTGCTCCAATCTTCAGCTGTCCATTGCCTATGTTCCTTGCACCAGTCAAGTATTTTCCTCTTCATAGTGTCAGTAAGAACCTGCGCCTTTAACGGTCGATAAGCTGGTCTATCGTTTTCCAATAGACGACGTCGAACTGTCGATGAGTCAATATCGATATCAAAGTGTTCTCTCAACTCATTAGCGATTTCCAATGAAGAGGCGTGTGGCTTTTTGACTGAGATACGCAGAGGAGCTCTGTCGTCACGCTCGTTAGTCTTTCGTGGACGATGACACAGTTCTCGGTCACTCTGATGTGAGCCTGTTTCTCGGTATCGCTTAATAATTCTGGATACGGTCGATTGTACGAGGCCCAGATCATCGCTATCTGTCTTGTGCTTTTGTCTGCATGTTCCCACAAGGCTATAATCTTTGCCCTGACTTCATTTGGCGTGTCAGTCATTGTAGAATTCTCAGTATGCACTGAATAGTGGCAAACAAGCAGAACAAGCATTTATAATAGATGAAGACTTGCATTTTATGACAAAAGAAGTCATCCACAGCCTAGAAATCGGTGCAAAGCAATAATCAATCTGCCACTGATACACAATCTTACATAGAAATTGATTTCAAAGTCTTTGATCACGTGATGCAATTTTAATGCACAACCATGTACTTCATTTCATTTTGGAGTTTGCTAATTGTTAGCTTGAAAGTTAAGCTTTATTATGCAGCGTTGATCATAGTGATGCAAATTCTCCACGAGTTGATGAACATGTGATGAAGTATAAGCACACAGTACACGACAGCATTCATGAGCGACAATATTGGAAGATATAAAGACTGCAAACTCGTGAGATATTTGGAAACTAAAGATATCCGTGATGAGTAAAAGAATATCTATGATAGTTTCAAACTTCTGGCATATTGTCCGATATCTTCGTCGAGAATACACATCCTCCATTTATAGTTCAGATGGTTCAGATAGTTCCAAATCGATTTCAGATCTGCCCAAATGAATTTCAGATATGATCCAGATGAATTGGAGATCTCCAGTTGAAATAAAGATCTTTTCAAAGTTGTGCTTCTGACAGATATCTGAAATTCAGCTAGAGAAATCTGAAATCCATCTTATGTCTGAAATTCAGTTGGAAAGATCTAAAATAGACATGGAATAGTTGCAGTTGGTACCAAAAGTTAACATACAGGGATGATAGAGAAGTTTTCGGTCTTTGAATATTACATAGTCTTTTCAAACGACTATAATAAGTCTCCAAAACAAAGGAGAAACATGAATCACTAAAAACTAAATTTCAAAATTTTTTCAATGGAAAGTTTTCTGGAAAATTTTCCATTTGCATCACTAGTATTGGATGATGCGTGTGGAAACGTGTTTTTGGTAGAGATACTTTGATTTCTATGCATATTCACAAGAGAATACTTTCAAAAATGCTTCGCTTATCGACGCAAAACCTGAAAATTTGTGTCCTAGCTTTTACAAATTTTCATCGATTTGCACTCTAGGTACATTGGAAAGTATTTCGATCTAGCCGCTTGAACAGCTATGCGTTTTCATAAGACGGTGGTTGCAGAAAGTAACCGTCTCTTGATGGTACAACTCGCAGATTTGTGGCTTAACTTGCACAAATCTGCGTTAATTTGCATCGGCAGATAGTTACAAGTACTCTTGAACTAGTAAGTGAGAAATATGAAGTACGTCTTTAGAAGTATGATATGAATTTCATATTTCATTGCATATTATTCGATCAATAAAAATAAATAATGAACTATTTCCAAAATTTTTAAACTTCATCATTTACAACCATCCAGTACCACACAAAAAAAGAATTTTGGCGTCTTTGAGTTGAAAACGAAGGCAGGCGAAATCTTCCAGTGCGTAACATAATTGGTGGAACATATTCGTGAAGAGGATGTGCGGGAGATCGGCACTTCGATAGAAAATTACATCCTAAAACGTTTCGCATCTCGTCAAAATCAGGAATGATATTGCATCTACAGTCATAGTCGAATATTACACGATGTGTGCGTTTACGAAAATGTTCAATCTTCTGAGATAATTCAGCCGACAATTTGCAAAATAAGGGAGATGCATATATGAATAACGAAACAATGCAACTCTGAAAAACTTCAATGAATTTTTCTTTCGAAACAGATGGTTTGAGTGTGCGAATAACATACAAACGACGAGTAGCAGAAAATAAAATTTTATCAAAATGCTCATTCCATTTGAGATCGTCCGTTACAGTCACACCGAGAATGGTTACCTTTTTAGTAATCTCAATAGTGTCATAAATACACGGAATTATGTTACGTTTGCGATGAAAAAGCATCTGCTTGCACTTTGCGGGATTCAAGAAAAGTTTATTCGTGATTGACCACCCAAAACTCTTAGAAAATGGTCCGGATTGGGATCGTCTATCGTACAGGATTCGATAAGAGTGAGATCATCAGCATACTTTACAAGCTTAAGATTTCGGGAACCTATCAACATTGTGCCTATGAAAACTGAAAAAGGTACGGTCCAAAAATAGAACCTTGGGATACACCTGAGGTGACAAGGGATGGTGGACCAACATTGTCACTAACAAGTAAACGCTGACAAAAATGAAAGCAACCATGCAATAAATCCTCCATTGTAATTTTGCTCTATAAAAATATTCATCAGTCTGTTGTGATGTACCTTATCAAAGGCTTTTGAAAATCCGAACATGTAAGCCTGACACACATATTTTCTGGGTCCTCCATGAAGGACGTAATAGAATTGTGAATATCTATTAGAGCACTGCAGGTTGAGCCAAGCGGCCGAAAGGATTCTAATAGCAGGTTCTTCATATTCAAGATAACGATGCGTTCAAAAATTTTCGAAATTATTGATAATAACGAGATTGGGCGATAATCATTGATTGTTGGTTTTCTCACCTTGGGAATTGGCTTCACATACGCATTCTTCCAATACAGCGGAAAAGTTCGAGATCTTATTGAGGACTCAAAAATCTGTGCCAGAGGTTCACATATGACGTCAGCACTTTCGCGCAGAAGAAAAGCACTTATTCCATCATAACCAGTTGCTTGATTTGATTTCAAACGGGTAAGATGGCGATGGACAACCATTGAATCAACATTTATGTTGAGTTTTGGTCAAAAGATGTCTTAGCTCTGCATCAGGCCTGTCATTAAAATATGAATTAAATACATCAGTGAATTCAGAAACAAAAGAACTTCCTTTAGGTCCGATAAGTATTGTTGTTCTGTTTACCTTGAATTTCTCGTACAATGTTCCAAACATTTTTGTCCCGCTTCTGAATTCGATCACTCCAGTTTCTTTTAGCCCTCAGTATTTCGAGTTTGATCTTCTCTTTCAAGTGGTTGAAAACTGGCCAATTTCTTGTGCGATAGGCGACCCATTTATCTTCGATCACAAGCTTTAGTAAGGGAGTCATCTAAGGCTTGTATTGCATAGTCATCACTACTTGACGTCTTGGAATCATGCATAGTGCATTAAAAAAAAACATCATAAAAAGCATGGCATTTTTCATCAACATTTTCACCATCGTAAACTTTTCGAAAACAGGATGAATGCAAACGTTGTAGAAAGTTGTCGATATTATTCCGGCGATAATCAAAAACTGTCTTTACTACCATATTTCGTTTTAAAGGCAATGTGGATTGTAGGAATGCCACTGAATGGTCTGACGTCGAAAGTGGTGGCCCGATCTCTGCGTCTGCTGGAAAGGATTCCTCTAATTCCTCAGAAATCCATACTTGGTCTAAAATAGCATCTCCTCGTGTAGGCTTGGTTACCCGATTTATGCAAACAAAATTAGTTTGAAAGAGGTTCGTGTTGAAATCATTGAAATCACCCCTTATGACAAACTTCACCTCAGGAAACGAGTGCAAGATTGTATCATAGATATTCATTCACCAGTTTATCAGCGATTTCGCGATGAATACATGAAGAAAGCTGTGGAGGTACGTATGAACACCATACTGATAAGCTCAAGTCCGGAAAGTTAATGAAAAGAGATTCAATACCATTTATTTCAGGTTGGTTTATCTTGACAGGCTTAAATGACTGTCAGAAACGCAATCATCTGGTATTTCGGAGTTAAACCATGTTTCTGTAACCCCGACAATTCCAAGTGAAAGATTGTCGACAACAATGCGGAGTTCATCGAGTTTATAGAACAAAGACCTGGCGTTTAATAAAAGAATTGATGAGCACTTCGGACGTGTTAAAATCAGCTTTGAAAATTTCGCAAGTTTTCTCGGAGAGTCACTTTGCCATTATGTATCACTACATCAAAGTCTTCTTCTCTCTGCTTTAGTAATTCTCGCCATAATTCATAGCTATCAGCTTGCTGCTTCCGAGTCAGATCGTCACTAATATACACATTACGAAAGTTATCCGAATTTTTGACTTTCTTGGCATTTTGCAGCAATTTTGACTTCATACAACGGGTTTTGATGCGAACTTTTAGAGGGCGACGTTTTCCTGGAACCATTTTCCCGAGTCTAAAAGTCTCTGTGACTTTGAAGTCATTCAAACCGACCACAGTTCTGATTTCCTGAGCTAGGTTGTCATCGTGATCCTTGCGATCTTTTAGACTACCATCTGAATTCTCCGATAATCCGTAAATTATCACATTGTCTCTGCGGCACTCTCTGTCTTCTGTCTAATGAGGTATCGTTTGGCGAGTCTACGCAGTTTTGGAAATGGACAGCTACTTGTCCTCCACCAATCCAGCGGGTAAACTTCGAGATTCGAAGCAACTAATTCGAAATTGTACATTTCTTGAAAACATCCTGGGGCGACAGCACAGAAACAGTGCCAGGCCAGCAAATCTCTAACAGTGTTGTATCATTCACCCATTGAAATTTGCTTGTCACTAACAGCTGACTATCCAACACTCTGTCTCTGTGCGGTCTCACCATGGTTGTTTTGATGCTATGTTGCTTGCCAACAGTATTGATTATCGACTTACATGTTGTGTTGTGTCAAAGGTGGTAGACACATTCTCAGATGCTTTTGTCCGATGATTTTCATGTGAAGATCATGTAATAAACATCCATGTACATATCAAAATGATAAATTGCAGTAATTAAATCAAAATAAAGCTTTATCATCCATGCATTCTATTTTGTCAATTAAATAGGCGCAAAGCAATCTCTATCAATGTAAAATCCTATCCGCACTGCTATAAGGCTTCAATAAAAAAAGGACTATGATGCAAGTACATGCGAAGGACTTAACTTAATTGGAATCACTTATACTAATTATGGAGAATTGCTCACTTGAGCGTTCCACGATTACGAATTTTACCGCTAGACTTACTACTACGTCTGGGTAATACTTCAATTTGGTCAACTTTGTTCTGACGATGACGGTCGATCGGTCAATTGACAATTGACACCAGACTTTTCATATGCCGACTAAGCCTCCCTGCTGTGATTGAGTAAGAAGATAGAAGTGTTTGAGATTAAGATGAAGATAAAGTTGAGAATCATGCATATAAATTCATGTTGATCTTATATTCATAAGGCTTAACTAGAGCCGAAATTTAGCATATACATGTAGTGTAAACATGCTTAGTTTGAGTTTGTAATTGATCAGTGTAAGGATGCTTGGTTAAATTTACATAGATAATAAAGAAATATTTCTATTCAACCGCGATTAAGCGGTTGACGTAAATTAACCGGCAAACCGCTCCCATCCAAATTTAATAAAGTTTTGCAATGCCAGATCATAGCGTCTAGATGCCACCAGTATCTGACTTCGTTGGTCATGAGAATTGTCTTAATTCTTAAGAAGTAGCCTGTTGACATGGATATTCACTGATGCCTTCATCGAAACTGCATTCCATCGTCAAACTATTTGGTGACGTCATTTGACTTAATTTTCCGAAAATGAAGTGCTACAATATTTTGAGTAGAAAGCACAGTTTCAAAGCATGCGTTGTCACATTTTGATCTACACCTCACTTAAGTCAAAAAATATTAACCATCAAGCGACAATTTATATTTATTATTTTATGAGGGAGTTTGAACTACAAAGTAATGTCAATTAACTTAATTTTACGATCTAGGACTAAAACTCCCCAAATTCATCAGTGATTTAAAACCTAGAGAGGATTACTTGTTTCAAACTGCATTCCCGCTGAATTTTGAGCCGTGTGAGGTCTTTTGCTTCATTTCAGGAATTGGGGGTCTCATCAACCAAGTGCTGAGAAGGACTGCGTCGTTATATTGACAGGAGGGAAGTGGAAAACTTCTTCATGTACAGAGAAAATGCACATGTTATGTGAACATTATCGTGGTGATGAAAGTGAGTTATTCGCTAGTATCTCTTAACCCTCGCTCAACCAATTCAGTTTATTTATAGATCATTGACAACAAACACGCACATGTTCATGTCCGTATGAAATTACGATTAGAATGTTCAATCATCCACAAATACACATTATGTTGCTGCTATATGAATAATAGCAAAATACTTAAATACTTCTCACAATAGGTCCATACGTACACTGCAATACCAAAGCGATGTACAAAACGAGAATAAAAAAATGTGCGAAAGCTCTATTGTTCTTGCTCATACACTGCGAAAGCGATTGCATTTCCTATTGGATTATCTGTATCACCGATTATCTTATCTTCCTACTATCCTATTATTCCTATTATAACCATTAATTATATTATATTATATTATTATTATCATATTACATATTATATTCTCATCTTCCTACACTTGCTGTTCTATGGCATGGTGCTCTGCAATGCGTGAAAATTGTGATTTGTCTTTTCTCCTTCATTGGCAAAAGACGATCCTGTAGCATCTCGTTACTTAGCTGCCTTCATCATGGCATTTGGAGGAAGAATACACAAATTGCCCCGTCCCGAAACATTGAAGCACATGGTGAGTGATTATACATTACGCATGCACAAGTACACATTATGTTGTTGCTATATATACACTAGCAAAATGCTTTAAACACTACTCACAATAGGTCCATAAGTAGTTAATCCCAAGGATGAATTGGACAGATTATCATGCCTCAATATTTTTGGTAAATTTCGATTTAGTCACCTATAAAAGCAGCTGCTGCAATTTCTCTGCACCATCACCAAGATAGCAACAAACAATATGTAAATCTGTATGTTATTTCAAAATCTCAATTTCAGTTGCACTCAGGGTCAATGCAGTTTCAATACCTCAATGTAATCAAAGATGCATTCAATGGGTTTTTTTAATTGCATATCATTCTTTAACTAAATTCCCTCAATTCACATAAAGACAGTTCGGAAATGAAAATTCGCTTTTATTAGATTTTTTTTACATTTTATTTGTTGAAAATTACAGAGACACTTTCAAAATTCATTAGAGGCTGTGCCTATTCAAAATCACACTTATCAAGTTTGTCTCTGAAAGAAGTTGCAAAAATGGACGTTTAGTTGTTTTGTGCAAAACTAAATACATCAGTTGATGAATTTTTCCATACCAGTGTAATTTGTTGTATGTATGAACAACACCTGTAATATCTAAAGAAGCCATTATGATTTGTAGTCATAATCTTAATTTCTATCATAAATGTAGGCATGTAGGCATCTGCACGTAGGCATTTATCTTAATTCAGTCAAATTGAGACATTTCCTGTAAATGTGATGATGATTTATCTGATGACTTTCGCAAAAAAATCAATTGTTCACAAAAGACTACACTTCTACCACGCATTTCAGTGATAAAGAAATGTTTTTTTTATTTTTTGTTGGACAAGTTTTTTGAATTATTAGATGTCTATGTCTATTAACGAACCGATGAGTTGTCTTCGCATTGAAAATCAATAATACATGATACGATAATGTGATTAGAGCTATAAACTTCCAAGCGTAGCTCTTGTCTACTTCTGAAATTAAAAGCATGTGGAATAAAATGCGAGTTGCTGAATTAGATCACATCCTTTGCTGCAGACAGACTTCAATCTGCTCTCATAAATGGATAATTTTCAAAACCAACATCGGTTCTTTGTAGAGTGCCACAAGGCATTATTCTTTGCCCAGTATTATTTATCACCGAGATAAATGACTTAACCAAGTGTTTTCGTGAAAGAGCAACCAGTAAATTATTTGCGAATGATTGCAAGATATATCATGCTCGCCATTTCATCAGTACCACCCCGTCATTTGAAAAGGGTCTCCTTATTTTTTTTTTAAAAAAATGGTGTAATACTTGGCAGCGGCCGATTGCACCAAGCAAATGTTGTGTGTTTTCCGTTGGCAGAGTGTACGATGGTGACATAACTTACAATTTGAATGATGCTTCTCTAGAAAATGTTCCAATATAGCAATACGGATGTGAGTGTTCTCATTGTAGCAAAATTACTTCAAAAGCCTATTCTTGAGGTTATGTTATTTTGAAAGGGTTTGTGTCTAACAAGAAAGACTGTTTGACTTTGTGCGTATAAATTATTTGTAGGACCAATATTAGAACACAATTGCATATTTTTCAGTCCAATTTTTCATTTGAAAGCAAAATGTCTTATGAAGACTATGATTATCGTTTAAAATTACGAGGTCTTAATTCCCTATGTGAAAGACGGAGTA
Organism: Prostheceraeus crozeri; assembly: GCA_907163375.1. NCBI lineage: Eukaryota > Metazoa > Platyhelminthes > Polycladida > Euryleptidae > Prostheceraeus > Prostheceraeus crozeri. The sequence continues at coordinate 284,805 of CAJQUW010014543.1, read as the reverse complement.
GTTGATGGCTTTGAACGGGAGGTTCATTATCGCTGAGGTAAAAACCAAAAGTCAACTCTCTCTATAGTAGGCCGAAAGATATGATAAAATGGCACGCTAAAAAATATGTGCAAGCCAACGTTTCGACAGTCACTGTCAGCATCAGGGCATAGTAAAAGTAGTTACAAGAGAGAGGAGTGGTTAATATACTGCTGTTTCAAGGCCGAGTATCCCTCAATCAATCAGCTCGTGTTTGCGGCTTAACTTACGTTTGTACTTTTTGATGTAATCGGCTTCACTTGGGCGTGTCTCTATTGGTGAATTTAGTTTATTCATGATTTTAATGTCAAAGTCCGTGATGGTCATTTTTCGCTGATGAATTTTGTTCGCATGTTCAGATAACGCACAGACATTGTTCGATAGCTTTAGGCTGTTTTCATGCTCCTTAAACCGAATGTGAAAGGGACGCGAGGTTTGCCCTATGTACATATCGCTACAGAATCTGCAAGTAAAGCAGTAGACCACAAAACGGTCATCACATACACGAAGGTGATCAAGTTTATCGCAAAGATTAAAATTATTGTGCTTTTTAGAACGAGTTGAGAGGCATTGGCTAGACGTCTTATTAGGCTTGCTTATTAAGGTAACGGGCAAATCATATTTGTATAAAAGTCGATTCAGTTTTCGATTGCAACTATCACTAATGAAAGCCATAAGGCATTTTACGTTGTTATCAATTTTAGTTTTTTGTTTTTGTTTTTTCTGTTTTTGTTTTTTCTTTCTGGTATAATTCACACTATAGCCGTTGCCCGTTACCTTAATAAAACGTTGGCTTGCACATTTTTTAGCGTGCCGTTTTATTAAATCTTTCGGCCTACTATAGAGGGAGTTGACTTTTGGTTTTTACCTCAGCGAAAGACGGAGAATGTTAGATTTACATTTTTTTTTCAAAGCGTATGAGAACATTATTGAAACTGATTTTTAGAGATATTTTACTTCACTACAGACCCCATACTCTACTAGAAGTTGTGCCAACAATCGCGCCAAGTTTTGCCAAAATTCCTTTCTCACACAAAGACATTGCGTAATTATTTTTTCTATCGTGTTCTTCCTTCTTGCAACTTATATTACCTGCTAAATGTCTTTGTGCATCATCCTTTCAGAGTTTTAAGGCATTACTGACATCATAAATTTTTCTTTATATTTGATACATGCACTTTGTCTTTACGTTCTTTACGCAATCCTGTAAGTGCCTCCCGAGACCATAAAGTGCGTTTTCTGTGAAATTGATGAATGTCAATTTTTGAAGAATAAATTGCTTATTACTGCAATTATGCTGAGTCAAAGATGACAAGTTTTTGTTTCACTGATGGAATGTTACCCTGCGGAGTTCCCCTGGAACCCGGGTACCTTGCGTGAAGTGGATTTGAAGGTTGGTCCTCCTTTGTATATTGATAAAACAAAGATTGAAGAAGCACTAAAGCACATGAGGAATGGAAAAGCAGCTGGTCCTTCAGGGATAGTTGTTGAGATGATCAGAGCAGTTGGTGATCGTGCAGTTGAATGGACAGCTGAGCTTGCGAATGCCATTATCAGAGAAGGTCGGGTACCTGAAGATTGGAATTTATCTTTTTTGGTCAACTGCTATAAAGGAAAGGGTGATGCTCTTGACAGAGACAACTACAGAGGTCTTAAGTTACAAGATCAAGTCCTCAAAGGCATTGAGAGGGTGTTTGAACCTATTATCAGAGAGCAGGCTGATATAGACTCCATGCAATTTGGTTTTATGCTTGGACGTGGTACCAATGATGCTATTTTTGTCCTAAGGCAGCTGCAAGAAAAGTTTCTCTGTAAGCGGAAGGAATTATTTTTCCTCTTTGTCGACCTTGAAAAGGCCTTTGATCGAGTGCCTCGCAAAGTGTTATGGTGGTCAATGAGGAGAATCGGTATTGAAGAGTGGGTTATTAGAGTTGTTCAGTCCATGTATGAGTGTCCTAGATCGAGTGTCCGTATAAATGGCAAATGTAGTCCTGAGTTTAATGTTACCGTTGGAGTCCATCAAGGATCCGTTTTGAGCCCTTTGTTATTTGTTATTGTTATGGAGGCGCTCTCACGTGATTTTCGTACAGGATGCCCCTGGGAAATGCTCTACGCAGATGACCTGGTCATTGCTGCCGACAATCTGGCTGAGCTAGAACAGAAAGTTGCCCACTGGAAAGGTGGTCTAGAGTCGTATGGACTACGTGTCAACGTAAAGAAATCGAAGATCCTGCATAGCACGAGTTCCGAAAACCGAGTGCTAAAAGAATCGGGCAAATTTCCATGTGGTGTATGCCATCGTGGGGTTGGTAGTAATTCAATCTACTGCGCACGATGCAAGAGATGGATACATCATAAATGCTCTGGAGTTAAAGGTTCTTTGAAGACAGATCCTAGCTTTTCTTGTAAAAAGTGCCGTGGTGTTGCTGCACAAGCTCCTAAACCGACCGCTTAAGCTTCGTATTGGTGATGCTGATTATGAAGTTGTGCCTGCATTTTGTTACCTGGGTGATATGTTAGGACAATCAGGTGGCTGCAGTGAGGCTGCTGAACTGAGAATTCAGCTGGCATGGAAGAACTTTCGTGAGCTCATTCCCATACTTACGAACAGAGACATCCCCTTCAGCAGCCGAGGTCATGTCTACTCCATGTGTGTGAGAAGTGTTCTGTTGTATGCAACCGAGACATGGCCAATTAACATCGAGGAGCAAAACCGATTGTGCCGTAATGACAACGCAATGGTGCGGTGGATCTGCTCCAAGCGCCTATCTGATCGAGTTCCTATGGATGAGCTAAGGTCTAGGCTTGATATTCATCGACTTGAAGATAGTGTGCGCTGGAGAAGACTACGTTGGTACGGACATGTACAACGCATGGATGAAGCGGACTGGTCTAAGAAAGTTCAGACCATCGAACTCTCAGGAAAGAATCCACGAGGCCGACCAAAGAAACGTTGGCTTGACAACATCAAAGAAGATCTTCGAAAATGGAATCTATCCTCCGTCGACCCTTCGGATCGGACGGTGTGGAGAAATGCATCAAGCCAAATCGACATTTGCGGACGTCCAACCCTTGCAACACGAGGAAAAGAAGACGGTAAACCGTGGAGTGAGTGAGTGAGTGAATGTGGGATTAAATTACACAGTGGATTTAAATCAACATTGCTTTCACATAATATTTTTTTAAAAAATGATTGAATGTGCATGCAACCAATTAAGTTAAAGCTAAACCTTAATTTAAATGAAACTAGATATTGTGAATTCATGATGATCAATATGTTTTGTACTGATCGAACCTTTTTGTCTCCTATCATCTCCTAACTTTGTCTATACAGGGTTTTGAAGCAATTTCAGCTCATTGGAGTCATTAGGGTTGATGGAAGTAATTAAGACTCATAAGTTCAACAAAGCAGAAAACCTGTGTTGCATTCGCGCAAGGTCGTAACTTTGTCATAAAATGTATTTTGCGTACGATCATTTACTTTTTTGTGCTTTTCCGACGATGTATTCCTCACTTTGACCGCAAACTCGATTGGAATCCATTAAGAGATAACGAGAAATGGCATTAGTTCTGATGAAAAACTTAGTTACAACTTCATGAAATGCGTGCAAAATGACGCCGTAGCGCGTGGAATTGCATATGGATACACGACGATTCACCCAATGGCTTGTGGCGCTTAATATCCGATTTTGCTGATTTTCGAATATGTGTTTGCTATGCAGTACAAAGCACCAAATCAGTAATATTAGCTACCAATGTTGAATATAGCGGAATCCAGAGCTATTTTTAAAAAATTCATTTTTTCAAAAAAATTGAAATTTTTTTCTGTATATATTTGTTGCTCAACCAAACTGTTCATGCAGCATTAGTTTGGTATAAAGGAATTCTTATATGAATTTCATTGGGTAACTGGCATGTAGAGCAGCTACATGGCTGAAGAGGAGGCAAAAAAAGAGTCCGCGAAAAAACACAAAAAATTTAAACTTGTCTCACAGCTTTTTGCATTCTTGTTACCCGTAATGACCATGATAATTGTGTCGCTATATGTCAGTGCGTTTCACATCCTTGATCTTAAGCAGTAACCAGACTACAGAAAGCTAGCACCAAGTGTTTAAAAAAACGTGATTTTGCAAAAAATGACGAAAAGGGCTGTTTTCAAGCTGGGCTAGCTTTTTTCTGTATGCCAGTTTTGACTCCAAATTGATTCAGAAACTCACAAACATGCTCAATTACTTGTAAAAGAAATTTGATCAGGTAGCCCATAGTTAAAGTGGTACAAATTGGCCAATTTTGATTTTGCAAATTGTTTCAATATATGATTTCAATATTATGTAAGTAGTATCGAGAAGTAGTATTTATGGTACAATACCATTTGAAAGCGTTAAGTTGGTGTGCGGTAAGAAATTATTCCCTTTGATATAATATATTATATAATACATGTATATTAAACGTTCATATATGGCGATAGTGCAGAATATAACATTCGAAGTTCGAGTTTTGATGGACTATATATGCTTTATCAATCGACATTGTAATTTTGAATAGCAAAGTTTCTGAAAAATGCTCACGATTTTTCCCCTAACTGTGTAATGAACGAATATACGGAAAAAAGTTACACATGCGTGAAAATTCAAATTTTGAGAATTTCAAAATGTTAGAAAAAATCAAATTTCTAAAAATAGCTCTAGGTCCCGTTATATTCAAAATTGCAAGCTAATACTACAGATTTGGTGTTTTCTAATGCATAGCAAGCAAATATCCGAAAATCAGAAAAATCAGAGAACAAGTGCCACAAAATTTTCCAACAATTGTGGAATGACCCACGTCTCATGTATATATGCATAGTAGGTAGCACAAATGTTAATAGGCCTACTTGCATTTTTCTAGATCAGCATGTGTCGCTGTTAAAATCTATCTCTCATGGAATTGTAGATATCAGCGGGTATTTCCTGAGATTTCCCTGTAGAATTTTCTGTTTTAGAGGATTTCTGTATTTCAGTGAACTTTAGTGCACTCTTTGAAATTTATGCTCACTTTGGAAAGCACAAACTTCGTGATGAAATCAAAAATAATAGTGATTATTACAATGTGAAATATATAAGATGTTCTGAAGTCTTTCCATTGTGAAGAAAATGAAGTATTGGTTAATGCCTGTCTATGTCCTAAAATATGCGTCTGCATACAATAACACACACACACACACATGAACGCCCATGCAACATCGGTATTGAAGAAGCGAAGGAATCATCTGCTTGACAGCGCGTCGGAGACGAATTCACGGTTTCAGCACGTTATCAATCTTTGGCACTATACGAAGGAGATTATTTTATCATGATATATACGTTCGTCATATCCAAGTGGTTTTATCTGTTCGTGATCGACTTGCGGCATCAGTTGCCACAGAAGTTTCTCCTGTGAGTTCTTCAAGACAATCTGTACGTCAACTCACTGCCATAAAGTGTAACACCAAACGTCATCTATTTTCTCGTCACATTATTACAAAGAATCCTAATGTGTTACTCACAAATCCCCGTTCCTTGGCAATTAAGTTTGATGATTTTTTTTGCAATGGATGAATTCTTACTTGCCTGACATAGGGGGGGGGGGGCGGTAAAGAGTGAATACAGAGCTCTTAGCGTGGCTTACGGGAGCTGAGAGAGCTCCATTGTTGTCTTGATGTATGAGGCGAAGTTTGTGTAAAGGCGCATTACATATTTATCACACAGCGATTACATCTTTATGGGATTCGAGGATGAACAGGATCTGTTTACTTGTGGGAATCGAAAAGGCAAAGATTGATGTACAGGATTTGTTTACATGTGCGGATCGCAAAAAAGGCATACAGTATTGATGGGATGAATTTAATGACAGGATCAGTTTACATGTGGGAAACGCAACAATTGAATGATGTCTGATTTATCTTTGTGGCAAATCTTTCAAGAGATATCATTACCTATTCAGTATTTTGTCAGCCACTATGTGTGGGACCCCGCTCGTCTGGGATTGAGTGTTCAGGTTAGGGGTCGAAACACAACTAGACGAGTACCTGCTGATGACTGACGGACTGCAGTATTATGTTTTATTTCCCTTAATCGGTAGCTGAAGTAGTGGTCGATGTATTGTAATTCAAATGAAGAAATGTGGAATTACATGAAGTACTATAGACGGATGAAGAAACTGGCGATAACAAATTCAAGTGAAGAAATAGTATTTTCCATGTGTAGTCTTAGGTATAGTGTGTATAGTTTCATTGCTTTCGGTGTAGTAGAGTGTCATTGTAGCTCTATTGTTTACTTCCATTATCCACTTTCCACTTATCCACTCTTACCATTGCTTTGTGTAGTGTCAGACATAGTTCACTTGTAATCGGTGCAGTAGCATCGTTGTATTTCCATATTTCACCTCCACTTTTCCAATTTTTATTCATCGGTTTCCTGTTGTTTTATAATATCCATTTTTAATTTCCTTAACCTATGGTGAACATTGTCTTATTCTATTTCCACTATCAACATCTGTAGTTGGTAGCTACAGTATATTAGACGTCTGTTTTGAACGTGTATATTTTGAATCTATGGTATTAGTATATTAACAGCAAGAATAAGTAGTATTACAAGTCTTAAGATTTCCATTTTTACCAGATATTGGGCCAAAGCTGATCAATTTTAGTTCGTTGCCACGAGAAAGCTACATTGAGTTCTTTTAAGAACTGATTAATCCAATGCTTACAGTAGCATTGCCTTTGTACACTTGCGGATTGGAGAACGCCATCAGTCCTCATTTGGACTACTTTGACTAATAATTTAAATCAGTAAGCATTATATTCTATTATAAATGGCTACTGGGATGATTTTCATCATCGTATGAGAATAGCAATCATAACGGAAACTTGGTTGGACGAAACCGTATCCGATAACTCTATTTTTCTTTATGATTATTCCCTTTATCGTGAAGACCGGAGTGATAGTCGGAGTATGCTTTGTTCGTATTGTAGTTGTATTGTAGTGTAGTTGGAGTATGATTAGTATGCTATGTTCGGAGTTATCTATCTGTTACTGTGCTTGATTATAGTGAGATTCTTTCTGCGATGATTCCTACCTCAGAATTCCTGTGCTTATTTGTAAAAGAGATGCGGTTAGCTGTTATATCTATATACCATGCTTTTTGAATCAATCCAACTTCCCATGATCTTGCTGTTTTGTGCTTGACTATGTTGGTTGATTATGCGGTTTGGATCGGATATAAAATTAATGATATCAGGAAATTTTAATGATCTTCGTAAGCAGTTTGATTATATTGCTAATATCTTATGATATCAGGAAATTTTAATGATCTTCGTAAGCAGTTTGATTATATTGCTAATATCTTATGATATCAGGAAATTTTAATGATCTTCGTAAGCAGTTTGATTATATTGCTAATATCTTATAAATATCTTATGATATCAGGAGATTTTAATGATCTTCGTAAGCAGTTTGATTATATTGCTAATATCTTATGATATCAGGAAATTTTAATGATCTTCGTAAGCAGTTTGATTATATTGCTAATATCTTATGATATTAGTAGATTTTAATTATCTTCGTAAGCAGTTTGATTATATTGCTAATATCTTATGATATCAGAAAATTTTAATGATCTTCGTAATCAGTTTGATTATATTGCTAATATCTTATGCGTTAAGACACTGATTGAGTTCACAACTTGTAGTATTAATACTCTCGATCAACTCTTCACAAATTTTGGTCTTAACCAGAAACCGGTCCGCCTGCCTCCTTTGGGCAATTCGGATCATTGCATAGTGTGGTGATTTTTCAAGAGATTTCTCTTGAGATTCGGATCATTTCTCAGCCTACTATCATAAAGAAAAAGATGCCAACAATTGTAAATTCAAGGATTATTTAATGTCAATTGATTGTTGTGCCCTTATGAATTCATGCTCGGATATAAATGATGCTGTTGAATTCTTTCAATCATCGTTGTTTGGCATATTCGATTCACGCTTCCATGAAAGAACAATTCGTATTCGTCCTAATAATCGGGAATTTTTCAAGTTATCATTGAAATTATTAATTGATGACCGTGACCGTGCATTTCACAAAGGTCACTTCCTGACGTATGAGCGATTAAAGAAGGAAGTATTGAATTATATTATTCATTTGAAGAAGTCGTATTTGAATGAAGCAATAGCATCGGGTAATCCTAAACAAATGTGGAGTGCAGAGCGTGTCCTATCGGGTAACAAAAAGCCTCACTCTTCTATTGATTTCTCTCCTGATGATTTGTGTAATTATTTCTCCTCTAATTTTCAAAGTTTTGATTCTGACTTGGGAATTCCATTGTGCGATGTTACGTCTTTTGATGTCCCCCAAATTTCAATATCTGAAGTACACTGTAAATCGCTGGATACGAAAATTACATACAAACATATACCAAAATCACATACAATTTGAAACTAACATCTGATACCAGATTCTCGTATGTTTACAGAGATCTGGTATGTTTTTCATACCACATCTCACTTACTTTCGTATGTGATTGGTATGTAGGGATACGAACTATTCTATCTGTGATTGACTGTTTTACACTGAAATAAGAGTTGTTGGTATGTTTTATGTACGAGACCCGATGCAAATGCCTCCTCATTGGTATGTGTTTAGTGTGAAGACCTTTAAGTCACATGGCAAAAAATAAGTTATATTACATACTACTGTCAAATAACATTTTCCAGTAATACCAGTCGTGAATATTTCTTTGTGAAAGTGTGGTATTTAACTAGATTGGAATTATTGTTAAAGTAACGCCGCATGTCATCGTTGCTACTTGTCTTATGGCATTCACAAGACTCATAATTAGCTCATTTCCATGAACTAAATTGATAAACATAATTTATAACTATCGAGCAACCATGTTGATTTGTGTATCTCAAACATAACTATTTTTGCGTTCATGAATTATAATGTGTTTTTATTTCGGATTGAAAATATGCTTAGTTCCAAAATTACATAATGCATAATTGTTGATGGTTAAGTACTTATTGATTATTTATGAAATGCCTTAGACTTACATGTATTAAAATCGAATTCAGTATTGTAGGTTTGACTATTAAATGTCATTATCTTACTACTTGAAAAACAGTAGTAACATTAGTGTTATATTTATTGACAAAAGGTCTTAAATCAACATATATTAGAAATCATTGATGCTTTCCTTTAACATTGTGCTGGTATGGCTTTAGTATGTAAAGCATAGCCACGTTTGAAATAGCATACGAAAAGCATACAAATATATGCCAAGAGAATAAAGAAATATACCAAAAAAATATTTTGGTATGCATCCTTCGTATGTGATTGGTATTGAGCGATTTACAGTGTATATGATCAACTCCGTCATTTCAAGAAATCTTGTGTTGGACCAGACGGTATTCCTCCTTGGATATTTCGGAATTTTGACTTTATACTCGCACATGCTATTGCTGATTTATTAAATTGGTCTCTCTGTAAAGGTATTTTTCCTACTTGTTTAAAGTCAGATAATATTATCCTTCTCCCGAAGGTTAGTAAACCCAGGGAGTTATGTGATTATCGGTCAATCTCCATTGTTTCGGCGTTGTCCATCTTTGAAAAGATTATATTAAAGACATTTATTCTGCTTTGTGTTAAATATTCTGCAAATGATTCACAGTTTGCTTACATTCCGCGTTCTGGTAGTGGCACTACATGTGCACCTATTAAAGATCGGCATCAAATTCTGCGTTTTTTAGATTCCGGCTCTGGAGCCGTCAGGCCTATGTCTATTGATTTGTCTAAAGCGTTTGAGAAGCTACCGCATCATCTCATTGTGAGTGCGGGAAAAAATGTTTTCCCCCCTTTATTTTCAGTATGGTGTTTTGTTTTCTGTCCCAGAGAACTCAGCGAGTTTTGTGCAATGGCATGTTGTCTTTTTGGTCTAATGCTCCGAGCGGTGTTCCCCAGGGGAGCGTTTTATGTCCGGTTCTGTTCACTCTTACTATTTGATAACCTATCCCTCGTGTGTGAGAATACCTCGATTGTGAAGTATGCAGATGATGTCTTGTTTTTGCATTTTGTCAGAGATGCTCGTGATGACAGGCTACAAATAGAATGGGATAGTGTCGTGTTCATGGTCATATCAGAACCATTTACCCATTAATAATAGCAAATGTGTTGTGATGGACATCTGTACGAAACTGAATTTTCAAGTTTGCGCTGTGAAAACTTCTGATGATTGCTTTTTGAAGCAAGTTTCATCATCTAAATACCTGGGTCTACTTTTCAGCTGTAACTTGAAATGGAATATCCATATAGATTATGTGTGAAACTATGAAAAAATACCTTCTTCGGGTACGGTATATTAAATAAAAAATGCAAATTTTCCTGACGTTTCGCCGTCCGGCTTGGTCGCAGAAATCGAAGAAACTGTTGTACAGAACAGAATACAATTCATGAGGATGGCATGATATTGATTTAATACTAGATAAATTGCTATTAGACCTGTTAAACATAAGATACACAACCGCATAAAATTATTCATGTACCTCTATAATACTGCTATTTACAATCTAAGTATACTGATGCTATATCACTACAAATAAGACAAAGAATACTAAAATGAAGTTAAGAAAAATGCTGGAGAAAGAAACCTGGTTCATGAGACAATGGTCAGCTTCTTCCTGGTGCATCCATTCATTAATTGATCAGGCTGGATCTCGTTGATGTACAGCGACTCAAGAAAAATACGTCGAGAATAGTTATGGACGTTTGAGTGAATTATCTCCCATTGAATGTTGACCTGACAATGGGGATGCTCCACGTGGAAATGGTCACACACAGCACTGTCCAAATTTTTGCAGTTGATGTGCTCACTTATGCGGGTTCCCACTGTTCTTGCAGTTTGACCGATGTAAATTTTTGAGCATAGCCCACAACTAATTTTGTAAATAACGCTTTTAGTATTGCACGTATTCGAATGAATAGAAATTTTGCATGTTTTGCAATTGGGAGAACAAGACAAACGGTCTTTAGGAGGATGAAAAACTCTTTTTAATGGAGGAGCAGAAGAAAATCCGAGTCGAATCATATCATGTAAGCCCGATTTCCTTACGCAGCTTAACATTCGCCGTTTGTGTTCCTCGGATACAAACGGGCATTTAATAAATATGCGGTTGGAAGAGCGGTTATCATCATCGTTGATAGGGTTTCTTTTGAACCGTTGGTAAGTACGTTGCAAAACTTTTCGAGGATATCCATTATTCTGGAATCGTTTAATTACCATATCAACTGAGTATTTAACATGTTCATCATCAGTTGAGCAACGAACAGCACGATTGAATTCACCAATGACGATACCACGTTTGAGAGAAACTGGAGTGTGAAATTCCATGGATGTATTTCTCCACTATGTAATTCTTTAAATAAAAGTCTGGAATGGAATTTACCGCTCGTAAGAATGATTTCGCAGTCCAGAAATGACAATCGACCATTAGCCTGTTTCTCAAGTGTGAATTGAATGTGCTTGTTCACTGAGTTGGCAGTAGTCAGAATCTCGTTAGGGTCCAATCTGTCTGGCCAAATTATGAATATATCATCTATGTATCTTTTCCATTGACAGGTAATATTTAGTTTTGATAAGATTTGCCTTTCAATGTGATCCATATATATGATGGCCATTTTTGGTGACAAAGGATTGCCCATAGAGAGACCATTTTTCTGCGTAAATATATTTTTGTTATATATAATAGTGTCAGATAAGAGGGCAAGTTTCAAAAGGTCCAGAAGTTCATCAACAGAAAGATGTTTGAAAAAATTGTGCATGGAATGATAAGATATAAAGAAGCGCTTCAACACCGTGAATAATCCATCACAGGAACCATCATCCGAATCGTAATATGGAATACTCCCATACAAATCTTTAACATCTAAAGATGCGAAATTGATTTGTTCCGAAGGCAACTCAATATCAACTAACCAATTAACAAAAGATGAGGTGTTCGGAAGGTGAGCCGGGATATATTTTAAAAAATAAGATAAATGATTGGTTAGTAATTTGGAGAGACTATAGGAAGGACCATTAACGGCAGAGACAATGGGTCTACCAGTAATTTCACCAGGCTTAATGCCTTTTGGTAGGACATATACACCATTCGGCTGAGGTTCAGAACATTTTGCTTTGAGCAGGCTTTCATAAACGTTAGACTGCCCTTCTGATTTGAATCTGTTGGCTATGCTCATCAGTTTCTTATTAAAATAAGCCTGTTGAGTTTGAGGTTTCGTTGCTTTGATGTTTTGTAGATTTCCCGTTTCAATAGTTGACTTTGACAAAATTTCGTCGTATTGGCTTTTATTTATAGCCATGAGTCTAGCTGTCTTGTCAGTAGGTGCAATGATGGTACTTTCATTGGATTGTTGAATTTCTTTTCTTGCTTTGAGGAATTTAGACGATTCATAGCGTGCTGAATTGTCTATCTTGATGTTATTCAGATTTCTGATCAAAGATCCACCAAGTTCATGGACCGATTCCGGAGGTAAACTCATTCGTTTTAGTTGTTGTAAGCAGTTTTCAATATCAGCTTTACATTCCATTATTTGACAATTTAGGGAACGCTTCGAAAGATCAGTTGGAATGTATGAGGGACCATTTTTGAGAATGTCCATAGTATCGCTGCAAAATGCAGAATCCGAAGCATTATTGAAAGAACAATAACTGTATTTGAATTCCCATCACTATGGCTTCCATTTCTATCTGACCGCTCCCGTAATATAGCGGAAAACTTTTTCCGTTTCGTATCAGCCAATTTCTTCTCAAAATATCTCAGTAATTCCATTTCTATCTGTGATATAGGAAAAACATATCTCTCCAGCGACTTTAATCTGTTGTACTCAGCATCCAGCGCCATTTGTAACCACTGTCGACTGTGTATCAAGGTCAATTTCTCCGATCGTTTAGAATTTAAAGTGTACTTTAATACATTCTTTGCCCGCAGACCTTTGCCAGCGTGAATCGTCTAAATTCCTCAAAGCAAGAAAAGAAATTCAACAATCCGATGAAAGTACCATCATTGTACCTACTGACAAGACAGCTAGACTCATGGCTATAAATAAAAGCCAATACGACACTTAGTTGATATTGAGTTGCCTTCGGAACAAATCAATTTCGCATCTTTAGATGTTAAAGATTTGTATGGGAGTATTCCATATTACGATTCGGATGATGGTTCCTGTGATGGATTATTCACAGTGTTGAAGCGCTTCTTTATATCTTATCATTCCCTGCACAATTTTTTCAAACATCTTTCTGTTGATGAATTTCTGGACCTTTTGAAACTTGCCCTCTTATCTGACACTATTATATATAACAAAAATATATATACGCAGAAAAATGGTCTCTCTATGGGCAATCCTTTGTCACCAAAAATGGCCATCATATATATGGATCACATTGAAAGGCAAATCTTATCAAAACTAAATATTACCTGTCAATGGAAAAGATACATAGATGATGTATTCATAATTTGGCCAGACAGATTGGACCCTAACGAGATTCTGACTACTGCCAACTCAGTGAACAAGCACATTCAATTCACACTTGAGAAACAGGCTAATGGTCGATTGCCATTTCTGGACTGCGAAATCATTCTTACGAGCGGTAAATTCCATTCCAGACTTTTCTTTAAAGGTGGAGCAATACATCCATGGAATTCTCACACTCCAGTTTCTCTCGAACGTGGTATCGTCATTGGTGAATTCAATCGCGCTGTTCGTTGCTCAGCTGATGATGAACATGTTAAATACTCAGTTGATATGGTAATTAAACGATTCCAGAATAATGGATATCCTCGAAAAGTTTTGCAACGTACTTACCAACGGTTCAAAAGAAACCCTATCAACGATGATGACAACCGCTCTTCCAACCGCATATTTATTAAATGCCCGTTTGTATCCGAGGAACACAAACGGCGAATGTTAAGCTGCGTAAGGAAATCGGGCTTACATGATATGATTCGACTCGGATTTTCTTCTGCTCCTCCATTAAAAAGAGTTTTTCATCCTCCTAAAGACCGTTTGTCTTGTTCTCCCAATTGCAAAACATGCAAAATTTCCATTCATTCGAATACGTGCAATACTAAAAGCGTTATTTACAAAAAAAGTTGTGGGCTATGCTCAAAAATTTACATTGGTCAAACTGCAAGAACAGTGGGAACCCGCATAAGTGAGCACATCAACTGCAAAAATTTGGACAGTGCTGTGTGTGACCATTTCCACGTGGAGCATCCCCATTGTCAGGTCAACATTCAATGGGAGATAATTCACTCAAACGTCCATAACTATTCTCGACGTATTTTTCTTGAGTCGCTGTACATCAACGAGATCCAGCCTGATCAATAATGAATGGATGCACCGTGAAGAAGCTGACCATTGTCTCATGAACCAGGTTTCTTTCTCCAGCATTTTTCTTAACTTCATTTTAGTATTCTTTGTCTTATTTGTAGTGATGCATCATCAGTATACTGAGATTGTAAATAGCAGTATTATAGAGGTACATGAATAATTTTATGCGGTTGTGTATCTTATGTTTAACAGGTCTAATAGCAATTTATCTAGTATTAAATCAATATCATGCCATCCTCATAAATTGTATTCTGTTTTGTACAACAGTTTCTTCGATTTCTGCGACCAAGCCGGACGGCGAAACGTCAGGAAAATTGCATTTTTTATTTAATATACCGTACCCGAAGAAGAAGGTATTCTTTCATATTTTCAATCATTGGACCCGGCTATATTTCCTAGCGTGTGTCCATGTTATTTGTAGAATGACAAAGAAATGAAGAGAGGCGACTACCAAATTTTGTACTCGAATGACATCATGGCATGCAAATGGAAAGACAATAAGTAAGTACTTTACTTGCTTGGAGTTAAAACAATTTCCTCTTAAATTTATTTCAATATAACCTCCACCACTGACATGTCATAGTACTTGATTGAATGCCTATATTTATCAAAGTGCACAAGACATCAATTCTACTAAATAGTATTTGATAATGGTCTACATTTGAAACCATGATTTTCCATGATATGATATAAGTGATGTAATCAGGATGATGTTTTCCGATAGAGGGATATAGTGGTGTAAAACTTGAAATATGGACTTACATAGTATCATGAAAGTTCTAGAGTTCACAGTTCGAACATACATGTACACGTACAGTAGATCCTATCAAATGCTAACGGGAATTGATGATTTCTTTTATTCGATATTTTGCCATTCAATCAAATACTGTGAAATATCTCCAAATCATTCAGAATATCTTCTTTTCAGCTCAGTTATTCTTCTTGCTTCGAACGTTGTCGAGAATAGGGGTGAGTTGACTGTCTTACGAAGGCAAAAAGGAACAGCGGACAAAATTCGCGTTGTTTGCCCTAAAGTTATCGATAATTGCAATAAATGGATGGGTGGAGTAGACCTCGTGGATCAGAGAATATCTTACTATCAACTGGATAGAAAAGCAAGATTCAGGTTTTACCTGAGAGTGTTATTTGATATGATGGATATCAGTGTTGTGAATGCATTTATTATATACAATCAACGATTCCCAAGACAACTGACATTATTACAGTTCAAGGAGGCGATTTCTGATGGCCTCACAAGAAATTTCTCGTCTCGAAATAGAAATGTTCCTCAAATTCGCAGCAATATTCTCATTAAAAGAAGACCAAGCAATGTAAGTCAAGCAGTGCATTTGCCCACGTTTAACAATGCGAGACGCCGCTGTGTTCAATGTTCAAAACAGTCAATTGAACAACGCACTTTCGTAAAGTGCACTTCTTGTGATGTGTCGTTGTGTCTCTTGAAAGAAAGAAACTATTTTCTCGATTTCCATTCGTAAAAGACGTTATTAGTGTTTTCCAAAAGTTATTATTTAGCTTGGTAACTATATGTTGATTTGTCATCCACAGAGATTGCAAATAAATTTGTTCGAATTCAATAATATTTCTTCACTTGAGCCCCAGAGGGACACCGGTGTCCCAGTCTGGTGTGGGTATTATATAAATTAATTATGCAATGCTGATATAGATATCTTTCTATTGACCAAAAGCAACAAGAATTATGCTATAAAGAGTAGAAAATTATCTCTCAGTTACTTGTGGGGTTTAAAGGGTTAATTAGCAAGTTGTCATTTACAGAAATATCGATTAAAATATAGTATTGTAATTATATGTACATTAGTTAGTGTAATTAGTGGATGAACCACGTTTTTATTGTTTTATCGACTCAACACAGAAATTCATTTTGTTCTGCATATTTACCGATATATTGTTATGGAATATTGGTAAGGAATAAAACGTTTACTTACCTTCAAGATCTTTGATACTATTTTCATCATTGAGATCAGGTGCAAGTCCAAAAAGCGGTTCTATGTCGTCAATATAATGTTCGGAGAAGTCATCATCACAAATGAGGTCATCCTCTATATACTGTCTGTCTATTTCAGCCGAAATTTGATCACTGGTGAGCCCACTTATCATGTTGTTGGGAAATCTGCTCAAATTAATCAGTCTGGTATCCATAATGATAGCGTAATAACGTTGAACTGAGATGACTAAATGATGTGAGATATTTCAAATAGATTTGAAAAAGCGTGCAGACAATACTATGTCACGGATTGACTACATAGATTATCCAGAATATTAGCTTAGAAATCAGAATTAGAGCTATCGATAAGCCCGTCAAGTAAATATCCATTTCATGACTTCCATAGATTTCTATTGAACAATGTGATTATTATACTGGTTTGGCGTGCGGCAATGACCATAGATACTCATGCGGTAACGCGCATTCGTATCTCATGGTCATTGCAGCACTTCAAACCAGCATAACAATCATACATTGTCACTGAAGATTGTAAGATGACAGCTTCAATCATGTATCTCAGCTTGCTAGCTTTGGTTGCAATTTGTTCTACCATGAGTACCGGCAACAATACGGCAGAAGACGGTCCTCCGCCAGCTGCTGGAGCCATTAGAAAAAGAGTTACCTATGGAGACTGGCCAGTTAAAATCCCTGAAGGAGATATCATTTCAGTTTCAAGCAAGCGCTCTTCTGAAAAGAGAGCAATTCTTAGCCCGAAGGACGTCACGTCTGGACGCAGATAACGTCGCGATTAACTCAATAACTTTCCACGGCTACTGTAAAGTAAAACGGGAACCACACGTCTTAATTGTTCATTATCAAACCAAATCACCACCTCTGGAGAAGCGAATACGTCGAAGAGGAAGAAGCAGAGAATTTGAACTTTTACCATCATTAACCTTCTGACATAAACTGCATCTGTAGTAACATTTAATGAGACATTTATGGCTTTATTGTGTCTCAGCATTTGATGAGTTTGTATTAATTTTCTTTTCGTCATATAAAGGAGTAATGGCATAAATCGAATATTTTTGATTATTTGAGGTTCTTCGGGTGAACTAAGAATATCTAAATTGAAGCCAATCCTTTATTTCAATCTAAACAACCGATACGTTCAATTTGGTGCACACTGCTTTGAAATCTTGGTTCAAATTTTTGAAGCGATATACCATATGTAACCTTATGTTCCATAGATTATTTTGACATTTATTCAGACAATTTACTTTCTGAAGTTGTCTATGGTGGTCAGTAGGTCCTACGAAAGAAAATTTCGTGAAATTTCGTTCTTTGATGCAGGATTTCAATATGAAAACACCAGACATTTTTTTATTAAAATTGACAGTGGTGTGAGCTATCATTCAGCTTCATCATGATATAAAGATTTTAAGTTTCGCTGAATGTGCAAAGAGATACAGTACTAATAAGTTTTACCAAATAATTAGTAATGAAAGAATATCTGATGAGATTTTTCAATAATGAGGATACTACAGACAAAGGAACGGAATGTAGAAAATTAAGAGTATCACCATTGAATCATGCTTGTGTCAAGCTTTCAGATTATATTTTGATTTTACGACATTTAGACGGCATTTAGTACAATTTACTTATTTGGCATTTTTACCTTATTTTCCGCCTACTGTCGCGTCAACAACACAGTCAAATGCACACAACTCAATTACTTTCATTGAATTAAAGTTAGCGTTTTCGAGTTCGGAGTTCGAGCTGATAACACCAGCATTATTTTGAACCCAAACTCGAAAGCACCAGCGTTAATACAACAGAAGTTGTTAAGTTGTGTGCAGTTGACAGTTGTTGAACTTTTATTAACGTGAAAGTGGCGTAAAATTAGGTAAAAGTGTAAATTGAATGAAATTGCACAAATTGATGTACGAATTCGAAAAACAATATGTCCTCTGAAAGCTTAACACGAGCCTGATTCAATGGTGATAATCTTAATTTTCTGTATTACATAGTTTCGTCTGTCGGTGTCGCGATGGACGAATTGACCAAACATTCATACTTTTAGGTCTGCTGACCACAGCTGACCAGACAAAACCTAAACGCTTTGTCTAATTAAAGTGCTTGACATAACCTTCACATGGTACAAAGGTTACTGAAATTGAGCATCTTCATCAATTAGAAAATCTTGTGAGATTTTTTTAGCAACAATTTTCTCGCAATCTTTTTGCACATTCAGCCAATCCTAAAAATCGTGTATCATGATGAAGCTGACTGATAGTTCATGCTGTTTGCCAACTTTCATAAAAAATTCTGTCGTCTTCATGTTGAAATCTTGCATCAAAGAAAACGCACAATTTTTTCATAAGGCCTACTGACCACACATGAAAACGAATTATATGCCAAAATAATCTATGGAACATAAGGTACGATATGTCATATCGTTTATCAAAATTGATCCAGGACTTCAATACAAAAATTTCATTTGAAAATGGCTTAGCTTTTTATGTGCAATTATTTTTGAAACGGTCTGTAATTAATTTCGGTTACTATTCGGTAACCATCATGAGATAGAAGGAATTAAACATAAACGCAAAAGTCAAGAATTCAAATTTCACAATAGCATAGGAAATAAGGGAGTAGACAAGAAATCTAGTAAAAAGTAAAAACTATGTTAACAAATTTCAGTAGGGAAAAGGAGGAATAGAAATATGCGACAGATAGTATTGGGCTACATCTTGCCAATAGCGATAGTAATTGATCTGACTAGAAATATCACTATCAAAATATACAAAATACATAATATGCATACAAAAGTAGAAAAGGAAAGTAATGTGAAAAATGACTTAATGACTTATGGTGAGATTTAGAAAAGATCGAATCACTAAATGAAGACAAAGTCCTTGTAGCACTCTAATTCCGTTTTGTTGCTAATCCTTGGTTTTAGTTTGTGAATGAGCATTGCTTCTCGTAGGCGTAAATTGGCTTCATCTCGGTCATAGGCAAGAATGGCAGCAGAAAAGTTGAAAGTTTTACATAATCGAAGATGTTTGCTTAGTGACGAGTTAGTATTGTTCCTATGTTCTCTGCTTCTGATGTGTAGTTCTCTGATGGTGCTTCCGATGTAAAATCCATTGCATTTCTCACATGTAAGTTGGTAGATCACATTCTTGCGACAGCAGATTTTGCTATCATTTATTGGACAATCTGTATGTTGCATGTTTTCATTGTTCTGTTGTTAGATAAGGCGCTTCGTAGAGTAATTTTTTCTTGTAATTCGCATTTTGATATTTTCTCTTTGGAAGACAGTTTTCAGTTGTTTATCTATTCTGTCAGATACGAAAGGAAAATGAAAGTGAAAGTACGATGGAAACGATGGATTTTCATCTCTCTGTTTGTTTCTTTGCTTCAGCCGTTTACTGTTCGTAATCATTTCATTTGAATAATCGTGTTTCTAAAGAATTTCATCGAACTTACTCACATACTTCAGCTTCGTTATCATATCCGAGTAACGTTCTGTTATTCTTTCATTTCTATTCCTTATGAAGAATTATTTTACACCAGTAGGTATATGTGAGTTAAAAATGCGAATACATTTTTTCTAGCGGGTTTCTTATAAAATTCAAAATGTGGATGAGCTTGGGTATTCAGCGCAACTGAGAAATCCAAAAGACTTATGCTGTTATCGTTGTTTGTAGTGAGTTCGATTTCAAATTTGATACATGGATGTTGATCGTTCAAAAATCTCAACAACTGCATTGCCTCTTCTTTATCGGTGAGGAGAGCAAGACGGTCATCAACTTATCTTTTAAAAAGAGGTGTGTAATTTATCATTCGCAAAGCTGATCTTTCAATGACGTCCATAAACACAATTGCCATAAGTCCTGATACCGAAGAACCCATTGGATGTCCTTTGATTTGTTGGAATATCTTCCCAATTATATCCATGGGAAGATATTCGAGGCAAGTGAAATCTGTTCCGTCGACTACATTCAGATTAACGATCTTACTTCCATTTCGGCCCTCAATTGATAGTTTCCGTAAAATGCGAGTATAGGAAAAGTGTCCATGAACCCCACTCCTAAAATATCATTGCATTTTTATCATCACTATCATTATTTCTGGCATGCTTATTTTCCCGATAAATACCCAGAATCTATGAGAGATTTATAGAAAAACATAAACGGAACTGTGAATCAATGCAAAAAGTTTACAAGAAATTGATGGAAAGCAAAAGATTCAAGTAAAGCGCCAAAGCATGAAATTTGTCGGAAAAAGACAGGCCTTTTGTCATGACATTTGCATACAAAGTTAGATAGCAAACTAAATGACATAAATTCTTCTTTTAAAGTTTTCATCATGAACAACTATCTTGTTTCTGAGATTATCATATGTTTAATTTGCTCTTCCAGCACTCGAGACATGTCAGTTGGCTATTAAGTATCATTTCTTATCTGCTAGCAATTGATTATTATTCAGCTTCAAGAATGAGTCCACCATGTGTTGTTTGTAATCTTGTAAAATAAAAAATAAATGTTCCTTGTTTATACTCGGAAGCACATTCGGTGAAACACCGCTCTTCCATGTGGCCGAGTTCCATTTATCCCACTCTCATTCTTTTTGTGTTGAGTGTTTAACAAGAACGCAGAGTGCACCTATTTTAAAAGTCTTAGGTTTGACCCGACCAAGGTTCGAACCAAGGTCTCCCTGACGCAGAGCGAACACTCTACCACAAGGCCACAGCGCCGGTGCACATGCATGATATCGGTGGTGATTGGCAATAAATCTTGAACCTTAGCACCAAATAGCGCATAAGAATTTGAAGAACTACATGTAAGAACTACAGTTTGAAGCATAGAGTAGGTATATTTAGGTAGAGTGGTAACATACATGTAGACTTCTCTAAAAATAGTGGTTCTGGATTGGAAGCGAAAAAATGTGCGCGTGCGCTCGATACCAAAGTAGGGGAAGAGACTAGAGAGTGAGGCAGCCACAGGCAGCACTCTCTGTGGGTAGCTCACAGCTCAATGTCCTAAGAAAACAAACATGACAGATCGGTGATACAACCAGCCACATCATGCAGTTCGTCATTGAAGCCTGTCTCACGTGTTTTCCTTGGCATCCTGTGTCGACAAGACGAAAGAGGATGAATCGATCGCTGTTGTTGGGTGAATCATCAGCTAAACGCAGCTGTCTGCGAAGTGCCAATGTATTAGCTGCGTGATATTGTTGTCAGTCTCGATCGGCATCCCACGTTGTCTTCCTTCGACCAGATACTGACTGATATCTTGTTCTTGTGCTGTACAATAGACTGATGGTCTTTACTTGTTGTGTTCCCGCATGTACGACTGGCTATGATGGGAAAAATCCTGATTGCGTCTCGCTTCATAAATTTCCTGCCAACGAAGAACTAAGAAATGTGTGGATTAAGAAAATTGATCGTGATAAATTTTTGCCGACAAAGTTTAGTAAAGTGTGCTCCTTGCATTTTGTTGAATCTGATTTTCAAAGTGACAGAAAAGACGGAAATCTCATGCTTCGTCAAAGTCGAGGTAATCTTGTAAGACAAAAATTGAAAAACAATGCTTTTCCATCGGTTTTTCCGAATTTACCTAGTTATTTATCAACACCGCCAGTGAGTGAGAGAAAAACAGTACGCGCGACATCTTCTGCTCGTAAAGAAGCTGATGCACTAGCAATGGAAATTCAAAAGAAATAATTCTTAGAGGAAAATGTTATTAGAACTTTGAACTGTCTATCGACAAAATTTCACGCTGATACGTCACAAGCAGCAGGATTTAAATTATGTTCAGAGAGTGCGGAATACTTACTTGTTACCATAGTTAATAGAGGAGTCAGAGTGGTAACTCCGCATTTATTAAATCTCCAATGTGTATAAACAAACCTTCGACTTTATGAAATGAACTCAAGGGAGATAGATACAGGTGGTATTATCACCAAATGTGAGATAGAATTTTTGCAGTTTTGCAGAAATTACAGCGGAATTGAGTGATCATGATTGTAATGCAGCAGGAATGATGGTATTTCTCGGATTCTCATGACGGCCTTGGAGATTTAATGTTCCTTAAATTAGCAATTCGATGGGTTCCTATTACCTTCATTGAGAACTCCAAGAGAATTTTCTTAAGAGTGATCATATCATAAGTAACCTGCCACTGGCAAAGCAAAATCACATAATCAAAAACAATGATTTCAATTTTACAACTTTGAAAGATGTAAATGGGTCCACATCACTATTCACAATCAAGAAATGAAATATGAATTTAGTGAATCATAAAATCATGTAGGTGAAAATTGAATTAAAAACTTGAAATTTCAGCCAAGAAAGCAAGAATGATATCTCGACTTTTTCATGATGACTTCCATTATAATATAATTCATGAAATTTACCTTAATCATCAGCTTGATTTCCACTCAGTTATGATGCTTATTAGCAAATATTTATTCCTTTTGACATCCAACATGTTTCATACTACTTATATAGGGGCGTCATCTCGGTAGTATATAAATTGGCAAATTTCGACTTTTTTTAAAGTGCTCAAATAATTTTTTGGACTGCAGGAGCGTGATCTCCGCAAAAAACTGAATCTTTTGATATAAAAATTTTCATTGTATACAGATACTTTTTTTGAGTCGACACTCTACCTATATATCCCTACTCTATGGTTTGAAGACTACCTCTCCAAGGTATACTATCATTTCTATCATTGTAAAATACTATCATTTCTTCTGTGTTTGGATCATTATCAGTCAAAGCAGTGCAAAAACGAGTTCATTTTATTAAATCGAAACCAGTCAGTGTGCACTTCATATTTTTGAGGGAGCCCAACTTGTTTGACTTTGTTCTACATTAAAGAAAAGTCACCGAATGTTCATTTTGATAAGTAGGAATATTGTTAATTAACGGAAGTATATATAACCTTGAAAATTGTAAAAACATAATTAATAGATGGCATCGATCCCTGGATGCCCGTGTTTGGCTAAAACATGCATGAATCTTGGATGGCCATGCACGAATCATACATGGTCATGCATGACTTTTGTGCATGTTTTATTCATGAGACATCCATGTTATATCTCTGAGACATCAGAATATCAGAATCGTATATTTCCAATGCATGAAAACACGTTGATCAGGTAATAACAAAAGTGTCACAGGTTATGCCATGACAAGTATCGAGTACATAAATTGACATATTTGCAAGAATGACAATGAAATCAGAAGTGAGATATTTACAAATTATGATTTGAAGTGAGAATGATAGACTAGAATGTCTGGAAGGAGAGGACAATTCATTTAATACTGAATATAAGCTGCTAGGTATTTTCAATATTAGCATCAATTGTAATGACATGCATAACTAGATTTGCAATCATTCAAGACAAAATGCACAATATTGATGAACGGCATTAATAAATGTTTACTTATTAATAATCTTGACACCCTCCTCGCGTACTTAGTAAGTCCTAATATGTGAGAGGTCCGGAACAAAAACAAATGAATAAGTAAAACGTAGTAATTATCAATACGTATCTGTAAATGATCCTTCAAATTGTCTTACCTGCAATAGGATCGGTTAATGAGAATGCTGCACAAGTTTGATATGCGTTCCGGACCTTTCGATTCTTGCTCGTGTTTCTAGTTCGCAATGAATGTGATGTAGCATTTTATGAATCTTTAATGCGTCTGAACATAGATCACGATGCCATTGGTCATTGCTACAATCTGTCAGTTCTGATGTTAGTCGCGTTCTTAATGTATTCGCTTAATTGCATGATTTTCCCCAATTCTAAAGTTTGTAACATAGCATAGAAATCTTGTTTCGAGATCCGTGAAAAGAAGGGTATGAAATGCAGCCTGATATTGTTGTATACTGAACATTCACAAATGAAATGAAATACAGTTTCTATTGTTCTATCATCGCATAAATTATATAGTCTTTCTTCATAACTTAATCGATTTCTATAGCTACCGATTCTTACTGCCAAATCATGGTTTCCGCATCTTAATTTCAATAATGATGTTCTTATTTTTAGCCTTATAGTGAGGTTCAAATAGGTTTTTGGGCTGCAATCGAATTGGCATAGTTCCAGATAGTCAATCCCAGTTCTACTTTTCTTCGTATCATTTATCCATAGGACTCTGAAATGTTCAATTAATCTTGTTTCGACTATGTTTTACATTTTTGTTTGCTTATTTTCAAATTGTTTTGATTCAGCCATAAATGTGATAAATTAAGTTGTTTCAGAAGTTTTTCCATTCTCCAGCACCAGGTGAATGAATATTTTTTATTGTCTAGGTTATATAAAATATGATCATAACAACCTTTCATTATGCTAGTATTTTCGCTGAAGACAATTCTAATCCATAGATTGATTGCAGCTTTATCAAAGTGATATTCAATAGGGAAGGGAATAGTCCGAACTCACCTATTAAACAATAATTTGCAGTCGTAGTCAGCAGATGATAGAAACGTTTGTAGAATTGAAACTATTTTATTTAGCTCAGATAATTTTTTATAATAGCAAAATTCTCGACCATATTGCATTTTTGATAATGTTAACATTTCAAAGGTATTTTTCACAATAGCTCCATTAGATCATCCGATTTCTTTAAGTTTTTTAGTAGTTAGGTATGCCGATTTGTTGCCATTCTTAGTTAGAGAAAGTAAATGTTTCTTTGTGTTGTTAGCTATCCAGAATCCTAAATATTTATATTCACGAACTATTTCAATTCGCTTTACTTTATTCATCAGATTAAGTTCTACATGATTATTCTCGTGTTTGGTATTTTGAATGATGATTTTTGTCTTATCGAAATTCATTTTCAAGCCAATTTGTTTGCAAAAATCATGGACCTTTTATATCTGATTAACTAAACTGTTTCTATCATTGCTCATCAGAAGAATGTCATCGGCATAAATTAAGCAAGGGATTTTAGTTTCTCCAAGTTTGACTGCATTGCGATCACCAATATTTAAGTCAAGTTCTTCTGCAAGGTCATTTATAAATATTGAAAACAGAGTTGGTGACAAACTGTCTCCTTGGGGTATTCCATTTTTCAAAGTAAAAGCATCAGATTCATTACCGTCATGTAGAATTTTATAATTTTTCTCACTTATCAGTCTTTTCAGCAGGCGGAGAAAGTTGCCATTGGGAAGCATATTACTTAATTTGTAAAAAAAGAAGTTTCTTTGGAAAAGTATCAAAGGCCTTTGATAAGTCAATGAAACACATGTACAGTGGATGCTTATTATTTTTGTAGATTTGCATTAATTCTTTTACTATGTATATATTATCCCTTGTAGAACTTCCTTTCATAAAACCAGTTTGGCATTGATGAATGATGCAATTTCTTTTTAACCATTTGCTCAGTCTGTTGTTGAGTATTTTGGTTAACAGTTTTTCAATGTTTGAGCTTAAATTTATAGGGCGATAGTTATTAGCCATATTTTTGTCACCTTTTCTGTAAACTGGTACTATCCAACTTTCAGAAAATGGTATTGGTTCCTGATTATCAAGCAGAAGTTTATTATACAAAATTTGCAATTTGGGTAATGCATTTTCATCAATCTTAAATATATCAGACATAAATTGATCAGGGCTACTTGATTTTGAGTTTTTCAGTATTTTTCAAATTCGATTGTAATTCACGCAGTGTTATTTCAGCGTCAAGAATATCAGCAAAATCTGTAGACATGTTCAAATCTCTACTTTTCTCCGAAATGATACAATGTTGAACATTTTCACACAACTCAGAATTCATCATTTCAGTTTTAAAATCCATCATTTTCAATTTTGAAGTAATAGTGGTCCTTTTCTTTCCATTTAGTATTCTCCAATATTCTTTATGATCATTATTATCTTTAGCCATTATCAATCTATCAAAATTCTTGGATTTAATTTTTCGCTTTTCCTTCCCTATTTGCTTTTGCAGTAGTTTTCTAGATAACATCAATTTTTTCAAATTGTTATCTTATCTAATTTCTTTGAATGATGCAAATGTTTTCTTTAGATTCTTCTTAATTTTGAAGTGTTTTCTGGATATTTTGATCTCTTACGTGCGTGAAAATGAGTTGAGTTGTTCTTTATTTGAAGAATTTCAGTATATATTTCATTTGCATTCATATTACAAGTAGTAAATTTTCTGGGCAACGCAGAGCATTTTAGGCTAAACTTATCGCTATCAAATGTTGAGGCATTTTCTTCTGTCCACTTATATGGAATGATTTTCTTATTTTGAGGCCTGTCATTTTAAGGTGTGAATGGTCAGTATACAAAACTGGATTACCAATATCAGATTCGTTTAATGTCTTCAACACTGATTCTGATGCAATAAAGTGGATCATGGATTTTTTGTCTTCATTATTTAGAATGCAATGGTATGTGCATTTTCCTACTGAATTTTCATTTTCGAATCTCCCATTAGCTATTACTAATTTGGTTTCATTACAGAATGTTATTATTTCTTGTCCATAAATATTTACAGTTGAATCTTCGGATTTCCTCATTGGAAAACCAAGATTTTTGTTATCATTTTCTACTCCAATTCTTCCATTTAGATCTCCAATCATTATAATATTTTCCATATTAAGTTGGATTATGTAGTCTTTTATAATTTGATAGAATTCTTTATCTTTGTATTTTGATTCTCTATTACTTCTATAACATATGATAGCATAGATGCATGATGTATGTACTATTATTTTAGCGATAAGAATTCTCCCATTTTCATTGATGATATTTTCTATCTTTATATTCTATATATCATCCTTTACATAGAGTGATATACCTCTGATATTCCTTCCTAAATTGGTAGATTTCTTTGCAATGCAGTGATAACCTGTGTAATTTCTAATCATAGGAAACTGGTCTTCATTCTTTAAATGCGTTTCAGCAAAACACAGGATGTCAGCATCATCCATATCTTTGATCATGTCAGTATTATTAATTTTATTCTGATTCAAGCCATTTATATTTATGTAGCAGATTTTCAGCTGTTTGATTTAATCAGAATCATTTTCATCGTCCTCTCCTTCCTCTAGTCTGTTAAAGATAAGGTTGTACTGTGGGTGAGTGACATCCGTTATTTTGTTGATTGAGGATTCGTGTTGGTGTGTATTGGATCGGACCGTATCCATTGTCGGTTCTTACGACACGGTATCTATTTTCTTCTACATCTCTTCGTTCTCTTTCAAGTTCATGGTATCTTCTGTTTTCTCTGAATCTTTGACTTTCGTGTCTGTTTTGATCTCGGCAAGTGTTTTTATTTTCAAATCTGTTTTCATAATAGTTTCTTCTTCGCTGGTATTCGTGTCTTGCCCCGGTGTTGTTGTATCTGTCTCTATTGAAATTATTGTGATGTTGTTGTTGGTTCCAACGTGCATGGTAACAGTTCCGTATATGATGACCACGTCTCCCACAGTAAAAACAAGTAATTATTCTTCTGTTACTTTTCATTGGTTGTTGCGGTTGTTGCCAATGTTGCTGCTCTTGTTGATGACGCTCTGGATAACGTTGTTCCTGCAAATACCGATCCCGTTGGCATTTCTGTTGTTGCTCCTGATATAGACTTTGCTGTTCTTGTAGCTGCTTCTGTTGCCGTTCTATTTGATTCACTTTTTCTGATATTTTACGCAAAGTAGTCATCATCTCTTTAGTTTCATCTTCAGGATCGGTTTCTTCCTCGTCGTCGCTATCTGAGTTCTTGTTGCTGTTGATCATTCTTTCTTCGTTTAGTTCCCTTTCCAGTCTTCGTATACTTTCATATGCCTTCATTAGCTCATATTCGCTTCTTGATAGTTTTTCTCCCAAATTTTGTATTTCTTGTTGTTTTCTTCTATTTCGATTTCGAAAGTCTGTGATTTCCATAAGGTCTTCACTTTTTTGTTTGTATTTATTTCTTTCTTCTGTGATTTTGATGTTCTGTGTGGTTGCGTTTGAATGTATTTTGTTATGTCTTGTAAATCTGTCGGATATAAGGATTCTATACAAAGCTTACTTTGAAATTTCCTTTTACAATGTTTGAGATATTTTAATAGTTCAACGTGTGGTAGCTCGACACAGAATATATGATACAATTCATTGCACTTATCACACTTTAAGTTCACCTGTATGTCTTCAACGTCTTCATTGCACTTTTTGCATCTTTTCACTGTTGTTCTCTTTGGAGTAGCAGGTCGTTCTGTGATCGTTTCGTCTGGTATCACTCTTCGTTCAGTCATTTCTGCAATAGGATCGGTTAATGAGAATACTGCACTAGTTTGGTATACGTTCCGGACCTCTCGATTCTCGCTCGTGTTTCTAGTTCGACATGCATGTTTTATCAATGAAATATCGATGATTTAATTTTGCGACTTCATAATTTCACCATCGAATACATGAAGTTTACCGAGCGTGCTAGTATCATAGTACAATTTGTATTGTAGGTCTTGTCAATTTTTGCACATTTTTGTCGTGGAGCGATGCATGCAACATTGTAAAATTTACGAACATGCACGACTTACTTTACAAATTGAAGTGCATTCATGACATTCCTAGTAAATTCCATTCAGTCTATATATATAGATGGGACGGAAGGGCCATGGTATAGCATCTTCGATGTAAAATTGTACATGTCGCTGTTGCATTCAGATACAAATTAAATAACTGTGTTTACATTCAACATCATATTTATATGAAATGTATTGAAGACAAACACAAAGAAAATTCATGCAGAAAGTGAATTAATAAAGCGCAAATCAATCAATCTCTAACACAGTATTCAATCTCCGATTCAAAAAACATCTCTGATGAATTTTTTGAGGAAAAAATTCGAAGGAAGAGCTGGTATTAAGTACATATACATGTGATTTTGTTTAGACAGGCAAACAAAAGGCTCAGTTTTTTCAAAAATTCTTTTATCCAGTCATAGAGTATGTTAGGTAGAGTGGTAGCCCCGCATTTATTTAATCTCCAATGTGCATACACTTTCGATTTTATTAAATGAACTCGAAGGGGAGTTGGTAATTGTGATTGAAAACAATGATTTCAATTTTACAACTTTGAAAGATGTAAATGGGTTCACATCACTATTCACAATCAAGAAAGGAAAGATGAATTGAGTGAATAATAAAATCATGTAGGTGAAAATTGAATTAAAAACTTGAAATTTCAGCCAAGAAAGCAAGAATGATATCTCGACTTTCTCATGATGACTTCCATTATAATACAATTCATGAAATTTACCTTAATCATCAGCTTAATTTCCGCTCAGTTATGATGCTTATTAGCAAATATTTATTCCTTTTGACATCCAACATGTTTCATACTACTTATATAGGGGCGTCATCTCGGTAGCATATAAATTGGCAAAATTTTGACTTTTTTTAAAGTGCTCAAATAATTTTTTGAACTGCAGGAGCGTGATCTCCGCAAAAAACTGAATCTTTTGATATAAAAATTTTCACTGTATACAGATACTTTTTTGAGTCGACACTCTACCTATATATCCATACTCTATGGATCGAGTAACAAATTATGATTCTATAATGTATCAGGTATGTTGCGGATTTTCTAGAGAAACATTTTCAAGATATATGTATTTTAAAACGATTAAAATGGCAGTGCAAACGATTATTCGGAAAATGTATATCTACAATATTCTTTTGATATTTTTTTGATGCATTCTTGTCGACCTGAAGGGTGCCATGACAGTTTATTAAGTGATATTGTTAAAAGATATTTGAAATTTGAATTAAAAACCATTGAACACTCATTCAGCTTATGGATTTTTCTTCTGATGAAAGCAAATATATTATGGCACGTCACGCTTCTTTGAGCTTTACAGAATATAGCGCTATAAACTGAAGTGAGTGTTCTTTTGTTCTTTATTCAAATTTCAAAAATATTCCAAAAAAAGTTCTTTATTCAAATTTGTTCTTTATTCAAAAATAAGACTGTTCTCTGCATTCCCAACTAAACAGCAGAAGGGATGGATTGGGATGACGTTTATATGGTAGCACACATCGAACGGTCAGATACAAATACAGTATTGGCCATAGCATTAGAAATTTTCTGCAAAATACGATTTGGTAGAGATAACATTAAGTAGGGTCAAGGTAGAGATAAGGTCATTAACATCTAAATATAACTTTCATAGTGTCTGAATCTGTTGGCTTTCTATGACGCTCTTTATTCAAATTCATATGCTGATTCATTACAGAAGAAATGTCAGCTTTCTATGGTAATTTATAGATTTTTCTTTCATGCAACCTGTAGTGTTAAGTAGGTGAAGCGTCACCAATTCTGATACGTCGACGAATTCTCATTTGACATGGGTAGGAAAGCAGACATCAGCGCAACTTTAAAAGCTTAAGTTCTTATTTTACACGAAGAAGGTTATCGACAAAATGCAATCACCGATCGATTGTTATTGTCTTGCTCTACAGTGAATCGCATTATCCACGGAGTGATTTCTAAAGAGCGCAAAGGGCCGAATAGAAAAACTACCCGACGAGATGATCCTCTTTTGAAGCGATTGGTGAATAGTCAACCTTTCATTACATCTTCTAAAGTCAAAGCTGTGCTTCCTCCTTTTTCCAACGTGTCGACACGCACCATCAGAAGAAGATTACAGGTTGATCTCAAGCTACCGTCTCGCATCGCGTCGAAAAAGCCCTTAATGCCGAAGGCAGCTGTGAAACGCCGTATTGAATTTGCCGAAAATGTGCTCATTGGACATCGGAAGACTGGGCAAAAGTGCTATTTTCCGATGAGAGTACTTTTAGACAATTCAATAATGTGCGGGGCCTTGTCCGTCGACCTCCTGCATCAAAGCCCTACGATCCACGATTTGTAACAACGACCGTAAAGCATTGCCCACAAATTATGGTTTGGGAATGTTTCTCCTACGGTGGCCGCGGTGGTCTCTATTTTGTCCCAAAAGGTCAAATGATGAATTCTCAACGATACCAGAATGTTCTGTGTGACAAAGTGCTTCTCTGGATGAATGTCCTATCATGCCGTTATCAGTCACATTTTTATGAATTTACAGTTTAACAGATAAACAGTCACTACTCAAATGAAGTTTGAAGTGATGATACTAGGTCCCTCAAATCTTCGATTGGATCACAAGACGGTTGTCCAAATCTGATGACCGTTAGGACGTTGCGGGTATGAGAGATTTATGTGTAAATAATGATTTCAGTAGCTTTCGGGGTTGATCAGCTCACAAGACAGAAGAACAACCAAACGTAGGTCAGGTATTGAGTCATTGTTGCACAGATAAGACGAGTTTGCGCCGTCTCAGTAATCAACACCTGTAAAAAGAAGACAAATTTTGTGCTGATGTGCAGAGCAGAATTATCAAACTTAACTATGGTTAGTTATCAGAACAGTGGTTAGCTTAACATTCTATGGGTAGGCCTACTCAAAATTTAAGAGAGAAATCATTTATAGTAATTTAAGCTGTTATATAGTAAATCTGGATTTTTCTCCCATTTTCTGACGAAAAAATGTCCTTTGATGATTGCTCTAACAAAAATGGATCAAATGACTTATTTTTCACGTCTGTTCCAAAAAGTAAATGTCCTCAATTAGCAATCTTCCGTAACCGACGCTGACAAAAATCAAAAATTTTATTAGAACAGCAAAAACTTATTTCGTAAGGTCGACACATCTATAAATCTTCTTACAATGATCAGCATCACAGATTGAGACGAAAGAAATCAAAAATTATGATTAAAATTGTGAAAAACAAATTTCACCCCGAAAGTGGGAGAGAAATCTGGATAGTAAAGGTCATAAAGAAAACTGTTTTTGGAATATTTCATATTTCACGATGTGGCATGCGATATTCTTGAAGATATTATTTTGAAGCAAATGACATCATTCAGGAGTGTTTGAATTGTGATCATTAGCCATTTATTAACTGTTCTTTAATCAATGTTATCTATATATTAATAAAAATTTATTATTAATTATTTATATTATTATTCTTTCAATTTGCTAACAATATCATCTGGTAAATTCCACGTGAAACAGGACACGGATGGGAATTTTTAAAATTTAGGATTAGTTTCAAACACCCAAGCAGTTTCTTTTATTATATACTGAAGTACAAGAAATTGTCTTAGTTTTCATTTTTCTGTCTATATTTTCAAAATGAGAACGATTTGAAAAACAAAAGAAAAAATCAAATTTTTAGACAAATATAACCTAAAAAGCAAAGTCTTGAAAATATGTTATAACTACTATTTTCCGATATTATCAAGTGATTATATGTTAAAAGGGATCGTTCTCATGCTAATCAAATACGTCAGTCAGAGGAAAGGTTGCATACCTGGGGTACAGGCTGCTCTAAAAGTCACATCGTCAGAAAGTTACGAGCGAACGGAAAAATACTCTTTTTTCATATTGCTTATACATCAGAGACAATTTGTCTTCGATAGTTTATATTTTCCTTTATCACCTTTATGCAAAGAACATACTGCAGTAACAGAAACATGAAAGCTGTCTTAACATATGTAAATGTACCTCAAAACACATTACGAGCGAACGCGTTCGCTCGTAACTGAAAGGCCTATTGAGTTCAACAGTCAAAAAATGTATTTTTCGTACTTATACAATGTAACCTTAAATTCCAAGCGGTTTAAATAATCTACACATTGTATATTTATCGCTGTGCTTTCATCTAATAGTCTTATGATGTGTTAACGAGCCTCCTTGACACCCTTTTTTTATCAATTCACATTAGGCCTACTAACATCACCTGCTTAGGATCTACATGTTGTCGCACGCACAACTAATCACTTATATACGGCAGATGAACACTCTACCGCGATCATTGCGATAATCAGAAAGCTGTCATGTCCATATGATTTCTATATCCCATCATTCAGCATCTGACACATTCAATTGAAGAGAAGAGTCAATCATAGTCAACTCATCCGACACACACTCAACGAAATCTATGATGGCCAATGTACCGCTTTACACGATGAAATGATATCTGCTTGACGGGGTATGCCAGCATCTGCAATCGATAATACAATTCAAATTTACCATAGCACAGCTAACGAGTCAAACGACTTCACTGTTTATGAGAACTTGGCCAAGCAAGCACGTCAAGATGCCGACAGCATCCGAGCGAGGAAAATTCTTTCGGTTAAAGAGACGAGAAGACAAAGCATTCAAATCCAGTGAGAAGGAGCGGCACTCCCGATACAGAATGAAAATTAAAAAGGACAAACTAAAATATGAAGGAGTGAAGCAAGGGGTAAAATTGCGTATGCGGAAATTCAGAGAAAACAAGAAACAAAAAAACTTCGATAATCTCAATGAATCAATTGACAGTATCTACTCTTCCAAGTCGACGAAGATGAAAGCTGTACATCGAGTCCGGAAAGTGTTACCTACATCACCGAGAAAGCGGAAGATAATTATAGAAGAGCTTGCGACATCACTAGTGGGATTAAAATCTGGTGATACATCATCCAGTAGTAATGGAAGACAGATTCCAGATGAAGTGAGTGCTCAAGTTTCTTCATTCTTTCAGCGTGATGATATAAGTCGTATGAGCCCAGGTATCCGTGATGTAGTCATTGTACGATCTAAACATAAAAAAACCAAATTTCAAAAACGACATTTACACTACACTCTTCGTGAAGCGTATGGTATGTTTTATACTTGAAAATCCTGAGATAAAACTCTCATTTTCCAAATTTTGTGAGTTAAGACCTGTTCATGTTTTGCTATCCCGACAAACCCCAGAATGTGTTTGTCTTTGTAAACTTCATGAAAATTTTATCAGTCTAGTCACGAGTTTGTCGAAATTGGATTATATTATAGGTGTTAACCCCTACGACAGTAAATGGTTGACGAATAATCTCGTCTTTGAGCATGTTGACTGCAAACAGTTCTCCTGTCATGATTGCTTGTCAAAATCTGTCATAAATTACTGTGATTCCCTTACTGTTATTGATTTTGAAGCTGTCATATTGTATAGTAAATGGCAGTCCATCCCTTCCGGACTATGTAAAACTAACATTGAAACTTCAGTTCGACAGGCACTGGACGAATTTAAGGATTGTTTAGAGACCTTCGTGAGACATCAACAAATCAAGAGGAACCAGTCAAAAAATTTTGAGCTGTGTAAGTCTTTGGATACATCTGATCCCGGCTTAGTTATAATTCAAACTGATTTTGCAGAAAACTATAACTGTAAAATTCAAGATGAGATTCAAAGTGGTTATTGGGGTCACAAATTGATTTCTGTTTTTACATGTTGCGTATGGAGTTCTGCCGGTATGAAATCTTTTGTTGTTGTAAGTGACTCGGCAGAACATTCAAAAATGACCATTTGTGTTTTTCTGATAGAAATTCTTGAAAAACTTGACCTGACGAATGCCCGAGAGATCTCGTTCTGGTCAGATGGACCATCGTCACAATATAAAAACAGATTTATGTACAGTTTTCTGCCTGTTCTGTTAGAGAGATATAGACTGAAAACAGTAGTTTGGAATTTTTTTGCAAGTAATCATGGAAAAGGACCAGTCGATGGGATAGGGGGGACGGCAAAACGGACGGTGTACGAGAGCGTAATGAGACGTTCTCATTCTGTTCAAAATGCCGAAGACTTTCGGGATGCTCTCATTGATAGGCAAACTTCAATTATCCGCCGATTCAACAGAAAAAGCTGACTTGTTGAAATTGAATGATGTATTTGAAAATGCTGTTCATGTACATGATATACGCAATTCTCATTTTTGGTGCGTTTCTGAAAATGGTCAGAATAAACAGTTTTTGTTGCCTGTTTCACCGGAACCAGTGAGTAAACACGCATACCAGAGTGTAGCTACTGAACCGGAGAGAATCTCTGCTGAAATCAAAGTTAATGATTTTTGTATTGCTGATGTACATAGTACGAATGAAAGATCCGTGCAAAAATTTTTGTGTAAAGTCACTCAGATCGATGTTGAAAATGCGCAAGCTGAAGTGAATTTTTATAAACAGCATTCAATCATGACAAATAATTTTGTTCTTCTCCCGGAAGATTCATCATGGTATTACTTGCATGAGTTACGGAAAGTTGATTCTCAACCAATTCCATGTCGACGAAATCGTGTTCAGTTTAAAATGAATGTCTTTGACATGTGAATTTCTTAGTGTATTTTATACATGCATTCATGTTCAGTTCATAAACTATTCGTTTCATACTTCTATTTGAGGAGTGTATGTTTCAGTAAAGAATTTTACAAATCTATGGTTTTTCTTCATGATGGTAAATTGGTTAGGCCTGTTACGAGCGAACACATAAATGTTACGAGCGAACGCAAAGTAAGTTACGAGCGAACAGAATCTTAGCCAATTTTTTCACAGTATAAGTGATTCTTTCTCGGAAAAGTTGACACGTACTTAAATATTAGACCACTATTGATAACCTACAAAAATTTATTTTATCAAATTCGGTGTAACAGAGCAGAGTTTTTGAATTAAAAAAGATATCACCAAAGTCATGTCCGAATTTCGTTACGAGCGAACATGGCACAAATTGAGTTCTCGTGGGTATACTAAGGCTAGTTGAACTTCAAATTTATAATCATGTGATTCCATTATAAAAATGTGGTAATATGATGTATGACATGAGTGATGATAATGTCTTGTCAAATCATAAGAACAGCTTTAAGTGCGCACGGCGTTACGAGCGAACAAATGGAATTTACCATCTGAAAATAAAAATGGAGTATGTATCCTACTACGGCCCACTGGTCAACCGTTCATGCGATGAAGATATTTAGGAATGTTTGAATTTTATTATAAAATTAATATATGCAATTTCATTTTGAAATCTAAAGAAATTGTTTAAAAAAACACAATCTGTATACACACGCAACATCCTCTTTCTTGTCTACCATTTATATGACAACATCTCTTCAGGCAATTCATAGTGACATATGTGCCTATGCAACAAACTAGTGCCTAGGCCTGCGATGATATTGAAAATGCGAAGCATGTTTTGTGATAAGTAAACACAAATTGAGGTGAAAGAATAGCAATGAGGATAGTTATCAATAGCATTTTGATTGTTTTATATCTGTCGTAAAGCATCGAAATTTATTGTTTAAATTGCGCAACTAAACCTATTGTAGGGCCCGTAACGAGAAACTAATGGGAATTTTTTTAAATGTGGCAATTCTAAAAAAAATGATATAATACTATAGACGATAGCTTCAGGTTTTCAATTCAATATAAATAAAATGGAAATAATGGTTTATTTAACCATCAGAGACCTGAGGGGGGTCCGGTGGACACTGGAGCCATATTTTACTATATGGTTATATGGAGACAGCAAACATCGCAATACCGA
This sequence comes from Prostheceraeus crozeri, assembly GCA_907163375.1. Classification (NCBI taxonomy): domain Eukaryota; kingdom Metazoa; phylum Platyhelminthes; order Polycladida; family Euryleptidae; genus Prostheceraeus; species Prostheceraeus crozeri. Next base: position 248,039 of record CAJQUW010014543.1, on the reverse strand, counting down.
CTTTTAGTACAACTGGTATTGGACTAAATGTCGTTGAATTACAAAAACACCATATTTTCGCATGTGCTTACTGAGAAGGCTGAAAGGCACTCAAAGGATTAGTTATATCGACTTGCTACACGCAAACATAATTGTTTTAATGTTTTATATATTATACAATTTGTTATAATTGTTAATGCAAAGTTCATGCAACGGTGAACGACGTGCGCTAGTGTCTCTCTTGTATTCTTGTATTGATTGCAAGAACATCAATGTGAAAGAAGTGCTTAATCGACTGGAATCTATAGAACATGATCTACAAATCGTCAAGCAACAGCTGACCCAGAGATTCACGGATGATATTGGGAAAGCTGTCATGGATGCCATTAATGAGACCACTGAGAGAATGGAGAAGAAACAGAACATCATTGTGTTTGGTTTAGCCGAGGAAGATGATGGAGACACAGATGCCATAACAAATTGTGATGATCGTGCAGTGCGAGAGCTTTGTGATAAACTGGACATTAGCAGAAGCCACATCGCTGACTACACTCGGATTGCACTTTACGTATAGTACTGTCATTTCGGCGTTATAAAACTAGGCTTGGTATGAGATTTCGGGTGCACTCAATCTTCTTTATTATAAGAATTGCTGATTTCATCAGGTGCTGCTTACGAATTTGACAGCAGCGCTAATCCAGCGCACTGATCCATATAATCTTTCATTCCTTAGATTGGCAATGCTCTATCTAGTTCTACTCAGCAATGTTAATTTCAGCTTGATTCAGCGCGAGTGGCAATTCCGTTCCAGGACTTCTAATCCATACGGTTTACAAACACTTCGAATAAGTCTACCAAAAGTGATGCAATAGTTTTCGTGCTATCTACAAGTACATAGCCAAGAACGACTAAATGAGAATATCGACATCAAGTGGTCTGCCCTGCCCGTCGTGATATAAACCCAGTGAGGCCTAAAGCCAGTCTGCTCAGGACATAACCATGCATGACTCATTAAAAACAATCCATTTTATTCATTATTGCATGAAGGGACAATAAGTACAGCATAAACGTGATCTTATTTAACAAAGTGATTAATAGGCCTTATACATGTATACTTACTTCATCATGTTAAAAAAATGTAATGTAAGTTTTTAACAATATACATGTAGTTACGTCATTTAAAGAAGTAAGTATCATAAGAAAAATAATGCTACCTCTATAAGTGGACCATTTTTTTGTGGCCCACGGGTGCTCCACTTATAGAGGTTTCATTGTATATATATATATTCGTAAATTTAGACAGCAAATTATTTTTCAGACATATATTACAGAAAAGCAAATCGCAATCAATTTTAGATAACTTAAAGTAATAGTTTTCAAATGATCGATAAATTGATTTCACTTCGGAACTAGAAAACTTAAAAGCGACTTCAGAAAACCATTTCACTGCAAAAATATTTATACGCGCTTCGGATATTTACACTATCCATCATCAGGGAGTGAAATAATTAGGACATAATACATTTAAGTAGGAAACAAATTTCAAACTACATATTATTAGGTACTTGAAAAATCAATGTCCTGAAATATATGCGTACAAAGATAGCTAATGATACACTACCAAAGTTAATAGAAGGATATCTACTAAAACTATAAAGAAATCTAAAGAAGAATAAGGATAAAGTTACAAAACTAAGAGTCGCCTTGTCATCCTTGATCTGGCCGATTGAGCTGGGGTTGGAGGCTTTTGATGAGCAAAGCCTCAGCAATTTCAAGATCACGTTGTCTGTTGTATTTGGCTAGGATAGTCATGTTCTTCAGCATAACCATATATCCTTTTTCACCGTGTGTTTGCAGATGGTCTTTGATTGCACCGTTCGAGACATGTTGCTTGCACTGATTATAGACACATAGATCCGAGCCGCATCATGTTGCCTACCAATTCACGTGCCCACATGACACTGTCCGGTATAAATATTTTTGCAGTAAAATGGTTTTCTAAAGTCGCTTTTAAGTTTTCTAGTTCCGAAGTGAAATCAATTTATTGATCATTTGAAAACTATTACCTTAAGTTATCTAAAATTGATTGCGATTTGTTTTTCTGCAATACATGCTTCATATATATGCTAAAGATCTAGCATCTAGCATCGAAGATGTCACCTGAGAGCACAAAGATTGGCAGGGAATCTATGGAGCGCCGAATCATAGCTCTGTTAAAGCCTTCATTAAATGACTATTGATTTTGAATTTTCAGTTTGATATTTTATTTGTGTATATAGATAATTTTGAAAATAAAGTCATTCCTTTGACAAGCTTTCCAAGTTAGGGAGCGAAACCAGTTGGGAATTCAAGAAAGAGTTCCGAGCTTATTTTGGTCAATTTTTGGTATCATTTAACCACTTTGATTCTCTTATTTACTTATATAGAACTATCTCTCTCTCTCTCTCTCTCAAAACTCAAAAAGTTTATTGCCCAACAAGTGGGTACAAACGTTGTGGTACATACAATTATTTCATTTAATTTCTAGAGGAATGAAGGTGAAAGATGACATGATTGGATGTATGAGATGAAAGGTAAAAACACACTAGCACCTTGATCGTCGTTGAATTCCTTTGATGCCGTGTTTGAAATGAAAGTCTGAAAAAGTCTGACATATGTACAGATATGAATGTCAACAATGAAACGTGATTTACAATGATCCAGGGAGGAGAGGAGACAGGGCATGCTTCTTGTCATTTGTAAGATAATTTGATGTTATTAACACTAGAAATACGGTGGAAAATGTATTACTAAAACTACGGACTGAGGTCAAAATGACCTCACATACAGATTATTATCATCTAATTGTCGGAATTGCTTTCCATAAGCTAATACATATACATGTATTCAAAACTTTCTAGTACTTGATTGAGGATGTAGACTATATTTATAACATGTAAAAAATTTAAGAGTATGAAATAGGAGCACGAACAGTGACAAAGCATGAACGAAAAAACATCATTATTTTCTACATTGTAGACAAACTATGGTTTTTTCAGCGTGTTTACCACAGACGTGAGAAGCACAGGAAACACACATATTTTGAGTTTTGTTTCGGCATCCACGCTCAGCACAAAATCGACGTGACTGTGAAGGAGTAGACGGAAGGCTTGTTGTTTGAGTGTTGAAGCCTGTCAGTTCCTTACCGAGATCAAGGATAAAATTTCGTCGGCTGATGAATGAGTTGTTTGCATATCTGAACAAAATCCAAGCATTGATAGCGGCCATGTCCAGTATGTTGAAAAATACAGCGACTGGCCAGCGTCTCGAAGCAGATTTGGTGGAATACAACCGAGCCATCTGATCTATGCAATCAACGCCGACCTTTGTTGTGTTATAATGCAAGATTGTTTCTGGTTTTCGCTTCTCACTGTCTGCGATGTTGACATTATCGTGTAAAGTGCTCAACAAAGCGACAACTTTGGTCTTTTTGGCTTTGTAAACTGTCAACGTGCACCCAGATTCCGAGCGAAGAATTTTAGAGTCATATACATGATTCTTTGTCATGATTTTTTGGACGTCGGGTAACTCACGTCTGCTTTTCTTTACTGTTCCAACCAAGCTGGTGTTTTTAGACTTCAAATCGTCGCATAATTTTAGAGATGTAAAATAATTGTCGGTTGTGACACCATATCCAAGGCCATAATAAGGCTTCATCAGCTCAAGAACAACGAAGTCGCCGAAAGGCTTCTTTTGAGAATTTGGATCATATTTTCCTAGGTAAGGAAACCCGTTGCACAAATATTTGGTCTCGACATCAACAAGCAGAAAGAACTTGATGCCGTATTTATCAGGCTTGTTCGGTAAAAACTGTGTAAACGGACATCTTGATTTACAGGGCAGTAATTGTTCATCTACTGTTAAGTTTTCAAATGGCACAAAACATTGTTGACAGTTATGAATGAAGGGTTTCCACACATCTGAAGCTAGTGCAAATTTATCAGCAGAAAGTCGAGCTTTGCGAGAGGATTTTACATCAAAGCGAAGGAACTTCATAATTGCAGAAAAGCGGTCTCTGGACATGGCAGCTTTGAAAATCGGCAACCCAAATTCGTTGCTCCAGAAGCTATGTAGAGGTATATTTTTCCCACCAAAAACGCCTCGTAAATAGCATAATCCAATAAATTTTTCTAATTCATCAAGTGTCAATGTCCAATCACTGTTACCTAACACACGTTTAGCTTCCATCTCAGTGCAGCTTCTTATGTATCTGAGCATCTTCTCATCCATCAATAATGAAAAAGCACTTTGTTTGGAATCATTTACGGCAGCTCGAGTCTTTGTGGTAATTCCCGCATTCGCACGAAAGATATTGTGATGGCAAGCGTCCAACACCCACCGACTTGTGCTCTTGCCACACTTTACCACTACGACTGGTGAAAGTCGGTACGTCATCATGCTTCAAGTTATCGTCACGCTGGGTAACCATGGGTGCAGCTAGTTCATCACCACCACTGCCGATTTCCGGATGCACATGAACATTCAACCGCTTTCGTAGTGGCTCAATATTTTCGACAGATCCTGCGTGTCAGTGTCAGATGATGTTGAGTCACATTCATCATTGTTTGCTTGTGTTATCTCGTCTTCACTGTTGGATTCACAACTAGAACCACTATCGTTCAATTGTGCGAGGAGTATTGCTGCTTTTTCTGCGGAATGTCGCCGACGTTTCATAGCGTATGAACTCACTCTTCAGGCTTCTGATACTTAGTGTTGAATATCAGTGACTTTATGAGAAGCAATACAATGACCAATAAGAAATCAATGGTATTGTCATGGAGAGCGCAACATAGATCTACAATATGAAAAGTGTTTTGAACAACAGTATGTCATTCAAAGTGAAATTCATGTTGCCATAAATCATAGAAGTCTTTGTAGATCGTGAACTATCAATTTATATACATCCGGCTGTCATAGATTTCGAATTTGAAAGGCAATTCAGTTTTGCGAAAATTTTCTCACACAGGAGAGGTCAAAATGACATCACTCCGTAGTTGTAGGGTAACAGGTGGATTTAAGTGTGAAGGGAATCACCAATTTAAATGAAATTTCATCTACGATAAAACAGACAAAATATATTAAAAGTCGTTAAATATCAATTCCTAGAGAAGCTTTGTTCACCAATTATGAAATTTCAAAATGTGACTGAGGTCGTTTTGACCTCATCCGTAGTTCTAGTGTTAATCATGTTATTTATTGTTCTTATTTACACATCACACCCAGCAGCAGGTTACTAATCCTATTATTATTCCTATTATTAATCGGAGGTGCGGTATATTTTAAGTAGATACAACATTTTTATATCACTGATGTTGAACACATACTTGGAATGTGATTGAGAAAAGATTAGAAAAATGGACCTCTCTCTCTCTCTCAAGAACTCAAGAACTCAAGATGTTTATTAGTCAAAACATTTGACAAAACATTGATGACGCTAGAATGAAATGATAAAATGATATAATGATTCAGTGATGTTCATTCTCACGTGTTCATCGATATAAAATAAGTACGATGGGAGGATGATAAGATGAGCATGATGGGCAATTATGACGAAGACAACTGTTGAATTCTGTGATTCTGCAATAACTGTCAAAGTTAAACTTACTGAGCGGAGAGGAGACATCATACATGAAAAATAGATAGCATTTAGTATTTCATCATGAATTTTGATTTTAACATATGCATTTAATGGTTTATACACAGTAGATAAATTTATCATGCAACACTGTGATTGAGTACATGCATTTAATTATGAAGTTTGACAAACGCATCCACACGCATACACTGCCACGTTTCAAATCCACATTCGAATCATTTTGTGATTTATAATTATTTTATAGTCGAAGTCCGGCAATATATGAAAATGAACTCAAAATAGTCAATCTATATGACGGAAGAATATCAAAATAGGAATATAGCGATTGTAAAATCATTATTTATGGTGAATAGACACACATAAACACTTACCTAACTGTTGCAGCATATATGACATGTAGGTTTAACTCACCTGTAAGTGGAATGATTCAGAGATGGTAGTCAATGGAATATGATATTTTCTCTCTCTCTCTCTCTCTCTCTCTCTCTCTCTCTCTTGTACATTATTTTCATTTTTTTTATATTTCTTTATCATTTTTAACATTACATAAATGTTGATGATGCAATGATAAAATGGAGTTTGAGCGTGTATTAAATGATAGTGAAATGATAAAATGGGATGAATGAAAAAAGTACGTTATCAGGACCGTGGCGGCTCTCTCTCTCATTGGTAATGGTTACCGGTTCCCTTTCTGGTGTTTCTTCTGCTCCTGCGGACACCTCCAAGGCTCTTACGCCTTCAGTTGTTTCGGCATCTTCAACGTTGCACACTGTTGATTTGGATGCGTCTCCCGCACGGATGATCCAGACCACGATAGTTGATGTCAATACTTTTTCTTCTGTGGAAGTCAAACCGGACTTGTGCAAGTTGGATTGCTCTAAGTCTGGTGTTGTTCTTGGCGACGATAATCTCGGAGGCTTGCCATCTTCTCTCAATGACTGTTCGGTCTTTCATAATGAGAAGTGTCGTTTAAGCTACCTTACATGTGTTCTGCAGTCAATCAAATCGGTGCACCATTCCGTCTCCTCCTTCGTGCTTTGCTTATCGTATTTGGACGAACTGAATAAACCTACCACGAACTATTCTACGTGTAGGTCGGTCCTCCACAACGCTAGAAGAATTGGAATTGGAATTTTCCCAAACGCCCATCTTGGTGTTCTTCCTTATCTCGTGCCTTCAACGGCTACTGATCCTTCCAGATCTGATATGATGGAGCTCAACGACAATGTGCGCAAGAAGTTACCCTCCGGCTGTGAGATTGTCTCTGTTCCTGAAGGCTTCACCGTCTTGGATTCGTCTAGCTGGAGTTCTTCGGAGAAGAACGGCTCCCTGGAGTTCTTCGACTGCATTAGGGCTTTTTTGGATCTTTAGCCAGTTGTTCTATCGGCACCGACACCAGACCTACTCGTGTGGCTGGTGGGAACTTCATCTGCACTTCCAATGAGTTTCCTATCTCGGTTTCTACGTATGAACTTCTTCGTCATACCAGCAAGTTTGTCCCTACTCCCAAAGGCAAATGCTGTCACTGGTCGATTATTGCGGGTGTTGAAGATTTCTTAAGGAAGCTTCAATGGCGTTCGGTCTTCTTCGGATCCTGGGAGCCGCTTCCCATCTTCCAGTCAGCGCTATCCGCCCAAGAATCTGGTTCGGCCATCAGATCTTCGGTGACTAAACTCCTCCATAGGTGCAGGACCTGTTTTCCTGATGACAATCTAACAGCAGCCCAAAGATCTGAACTACTTCGCCTTCGTACTGACAGCTCGGTAGTTGTTTCCCCAGTGGACAAGGGTAGTGGTTGGGCAATCATCCCCAACGGTCACTATGAGGCTGAGTCCTTTCGGCAACTATGTAATGAGGAGCACTGCACTTTGTTGGATAGAGAGATAGACTTGCACGTCCGTGATCGCCTGAAGGTTTTGCTGTCATCTTTGCACGCTAGAAGTTTTATTACTAAACGCGAACTATCTGCCCTGGAGCCTTGCCGGCCTTCTACTTACTACCGAAGCTGCATAAGAGTGAGTGGTTGTATGAGGGTATGCCTCCGGGACGCCCAATTGTCGGAGATGTCAACAGTGTCACCCGCTCGTGCGCCGTTCTTTTGCACCACTTTCTGGCCCCTCTAGCTCGCGCTGGTAGGAGCTTCGTCAGGGATTCTCTCCACGTTATAAGCCTCCTTCAAAACATTGGTGTAAGCGACTCCTCCTTTCTTGTCACCTGCGACGTTGCTTCGTTGTACACCAATATTCCGACAGAGGCTGGAGTTTCAGCTGTTGCCAGAGCTTCGCCTGATCCTTCTAGGCCTGACCTGTCGCTCCTGTCCATGCTGCGTATTATTCTGACATCCAATAGTTTTTGCTTTCGTGGCGACAGTTTTCTGCAGGTGCAGGGCACCGCTATGGGTTGCCCCTTCGGACCCTCGTATGCGACAATCTTTTTGAATGACTGGGAAGAAAGGGTGTACACTTATCCTTTGCAGCCGCCCATCTGGCTGAGATTTATCGACGATATTTTTTTTTCGTTTGGAAGGCTGACGGAGCAAGCCTTTTTTCCTCCGTAGACTTTGTAAAAAGTCCCCTTCCCACTATCAAAGTTGATTTGTGCTTTGACGTTTCTAGCGTCCGCTTTTTGGACTTAGTTTTGTATTGCTACAGTGACTTTGTTGCTACTAAACGTACTGTTCAGCCCTTTTGGAAACGGCAGGGATACTCGCGTTCTGCCATTAGAAGCGCTGTTCGCCGGGTTTTCTTTCTCACGGAACGGGTTTCTTTCCGTGTTCTTGTAAAATATGTTTTTACTGTCACTTTACTTGTACAGTTGTAAACTATCTTAGCAATAGTCGCTTTTCTATTGTACATAGGATTGCTTTTCTCTCTGTTAACGTTGTATACTACATTCGGTGAAAGCGGTGCAATGTCGGCTATGTTGGGCAGACGTCTCGCCCTCTTAGCAAACAAATTTCTGAGCACACAATCTGATATCTGATTTCTGATATCACATCCGTAGTAGGCAACCGACGCCTGTGGGCCAGCATTTTAATAGTCAGTGCGTGCTGAGTAACTTCATTTTCGTTGGGTTGGAACATTGCCCTCGTGAGTCCAAGAGACTTTTGAAAGAAAATGCTTGGATAACCCAACTTGGTACTTTGACCCCACATGGCTTGAACCAGACGTTGAACAGGACTGACCGTTTACATTTAGTGGTCCCCTTTAGTGAGTGTGCCAGTCAGGTTATTATGATGTGTAAGAACTCTCTGCCGGATATTCCTATTTGTCCATCCTTTAAGATGCATCCGAACCTAGAGAGGCTACTTACTTCTAACCGCTAGCCGTCCTTTTGTTCTTGTGATTTAATTTATACCTTTTCTCCTTTTGATTTATCCGTAATACATATCACTCACGTTTGCCATTTATTTGCATGCCAGTATTATTTATTCGTAATATTTATGCTTTTTTAGTATTTATTTGCATGCTTTGCGTTCTTGAGTTTACATGTTTGCATGCCTTGCAGGCTTATGGCTTTTGCATGTGATTTTACATCATGTTTTATGCATCCCGTCTTGGTTATGTTCATTGCATGCCTCTTTGGTTAAATGTTTCTTGCATGCCACTGCTTAGTTATGAACGATGCGTTTGCATTTATCAACTTATGTAGATTCCAACGAACTTTTCGATTATTTTCAGTGTAATTGATAAAGCTTTTAAAGAATAAAGCGAAACCGGTCTTCCACGTCTGCCCTTTTTTCCTTTCACTTGCATGTACCACTACTGGTTGGCTGATATTGTTTGGTTTTGGGTCGTGTTCGGTGTGTGGATCAAGGAGGTCACATCGGTTCCCTCTCTCTCTCGCTCCCTCTCTCTCTCTCTCGCTCCCTCTCTCTCTCTCTCTCTCTCGCTCCCTCTCTCTCTCTATATCACTCTCTCTCTCTCACTCTCTCTCTCACTCACTCACTCTCTCTCTCTCTCAAAATTCAAAATTCAAAAAGTTTATTGCCCAGGATGGGAACAAACAAGATACATATACTTTACATACAATACCACAATACTAATGTAATGGCCAGGCAAAGTAAGATGACAATGATGGATAAAATGGATGAGTTGAAAGGTAAAAGCACACTTTGCACCATGATCGTTGTTGTATTCGCAGATGAAGTTCGGAGTGAGATGAATGTCTGAAAAGGTCTTGGGATACATGAGTAACATAATGTGGTCGATGATAATGTAGCAATGTTATAAATGAGACATTATGATTATTTCATGTTGTATAGGAGAGGAGACAAAGCATGCATCAATGAAAGTGTGTTTCTTATTTATTTGAGCAATATTTCATGTTATCAATTTCCATTTTAAATTTATTTAGTGATTTTATTTGCGCATCACACCCAGCAGCAGATTACTAACCCTATTATTAATCCTATTATTTGATCGGAGGCACGGATATAATGATATTTATGTTTTTAAAGTTCAAAATAATTTCACATACCTGGAAAGTATGTGTCTCTCACTCCCTCTCTCTCACTCCCTCTCTCTCTCTCTCTCTCTCTCTCTCTCTCTCTCTCTCTCTCTCTCTCTCTCTCTCTCTCTCTCTCTCTCTCGCTCCCTCTCTCTCTCTCTCTCGCTCCCTCTCTCTCTCTCTCTCGCTCCCTCTCTCTCTTTCTCTCTCAAAAATTTAATAAACTCAAAAGTAAGATCGCGTTGCTGATACAATTCATGGCATTTGTTCAGGAATTACTAAAACTACTAGAGTCTTTACTAAACATAGAAATCTCAAACAACTATTGTCACATAAGCCTAACTAATGCTGCCACTTAGCTTCATCATTCAAACTGTTAATCCATGTCAATCAGTTCATCGATCAATTTGTCATTCAGCATAAGCCTGTACATTGAACCCTTCAATCCATAATTGTAAATAATAGTCTTCCGATCACATTTCATGTATCTCCGCTCATTCTGTACCCATAACCTTTTCATCATTTCATTTCATTAAAATTTACCCTCGAGGATTGAGAAAGACCTCGAAACCCGGGTCTCCTCGCATCTGCGTTTTTCCTGAGTATAGTAGCGGACCATAGCGCGAGTGGCACGAGGGAGAGCTGTCTAATCTTCTCTCCCTCTTTCTCTCTCTACTCTCTCTCTCTCTCTCTCTCTCTCTCTCTCTCTCTCTCTCTCTCTCTCTCTCTCTCTCTCTCTCTCTCTCTCTCTCTCTCTCTCTCTCTCTCTCTCTCTCTCTCTCGCTCCCTCTCTCTCTCTTTCTCTCTCAAAAATTTAATAAACTCAAAAGTTTATTGCCCATGATGGGAACAAATAAGATGCGCAAGTATTAGATATACTGTTAATATGAATGGCAGAGAAAGTAAGATGACAATAATGGTTAAAATGGATAAGATGAAAGATAAAATCACACTTTTCACCATCGCCGTTGTATTCATAGGTGAAGTTTTGAGTGAGATGAAAGTCTGAAAAATCTTGAGATGCATGAGTAACAGAACATGATCGATGATGATGTAGGAATGGAATGAATGAGCCATCATTTCATAATGTATAGGAGAGAGACAGAGTATGCATCAATCGAATGTGTTTTCGTTATTTATTTGAGTTATATTATTATTTTCTATTATGATTTTATTTAGCGATTTTATTTGCGCATCACCCAGCAGCAGATTATTAACCCTATTATTATTCCTATTATTTGATCGGAGGCACGGAAATAATGATAGTTATGGTTTTAAAGTTCAAAATAATTTCACATACCTGGAAAGTAGTTGAAAAGTTGACAAATTTAACAGCAAATCAATTTTGTCTCCGACCTCCGATGTAGTCTTTTAGCGAGTGATGATAGCGAGCAAAGATATTCGATGGTTCTGATGTGAATGCAAGTGAGTCTCAGCATTATTTGATAATAAAGCAATGCATTTCTGCTATTGTTTTCCAGCTCTTTTAGCATTAAGCGTTAATGTGGTCATAGCAATCTGACCGAATACTTTGTCAAATTCCAATTGCTTGAGATAATATCATTTTGTTCATGTATTGATTAGATAAGTCTATCATTTCATGCTATGGAATACCAGACATAATAATCAGTTGGTTTGTAGTCCGCTATCTCGGGTTTCTGTAACCATTGTTCTCTCCAAACATTTAGTAAAATCAATCATGTAGCATTTCACGAAGAGAAACATACTAGTAACAAATATCTGCATTCCGCTAGCTATGATTTCTGACATTCATTGCCTTAACAATATAGTCGTCTATAGGTTTAATCTTTCCGATTGTCAACGAATTCATGAAGGCATAGAAATCTGATCGTGCAGCATCTTTCAGATATGGTATTAGCGCATTTCGTTCTTCACTATATCTTGGACATACAGCAATGAAATGATAGATATCTTCATCCTCTTCTCGATGACAAAATTTACATACACAATCTTTATATGTATTGCGATTTTGATAGGTTCCAACTTCTGCTGCCAGTGTGTGATTTCCAGTTCTAAGTTTAATAATATTATCAATTTTAGTTTTATCTTTATTATCCATTATGTAGGGCTTTAATTCACATTGAAATCTGCAGAGTTCTAAATAGTTTAACCCTTCATTACTATGTTTGGCACTGTCGATCCAATCTTTTCGAAAATATTCAGCTAGTACATTATCAACTAATTTCTTAATATTTCTACTATTTTCCAAGCTCTGTGCCAAAAATGTTTCTACATTATGTTTATATGATTTTCTGAGAATTCTTGTATCTTCAGAATATATTGGCTGGCTGTTAAAGCTCATCGTAGTGAGTAATGATTCTTTATTAATGCTGACAATTCTATCATATATCTCTGTTTTTTGTCCTTCATATCTTTCAAAAGTTTAGAAATTTTGTCTGACACATCTTGACGATATTTTTCCAAATTTCTCTCAGTTCTCCACCTGAAGGGGATGATACGTTTCTTAAGATCCTTTTGAAATGTGCTTCTAATATTTACTGTTATATGTGCTTCTAGTTTTAAAGGCATTTTCATATGAAATTTTATTGGTCTATGGTCAGTATATAATTTTGGTTCCACTATTTTGAAGGCTTCTATATTCTTCAGCATAGATTCCGAAAGTATTAAATAGTCTATGACTGATTTACAGTATTTATCATTTTGAAGCCTGCAAAACGTATGTTCACCGTTTTCAAGTCTACCATTAGCTATTATAAGTGAATTTTCATTGCAAAAGTCTATCAGTTCTCGACCTTGCTTATTGATAATGATGTCTTCAGAACTTCTTATCGGAATATTCAAATGATTGTTATCATTTACGTTGCCAGTTCGGCTATTAAAGTCTCCCAGTATGATTATGTGTTTCATTCTAAATTGTCTTATGTAATCTTTAATCTTATTAAGGTAATTTTTATCAGCATACTTAGATTCTCTGCCCTCCCTGTAACAGAAAATCATATGTATTTTATCCACTTCTTTTTTTTATATATATGTTTTTTACTTCTACTATTATCATGTCGCCATTTTCAGCTCTTATGTTCTCAATTATGTTTCGGCCATTTGAATATTTCAAAATTTGTGAAAATCAGAATTCCAGCCCAAATATTCATTTAGAGGGACACCAGTCGTCTAAAAATCCTCCTACAACATTTTTCATATTTTATTACAGCAATATACAACCATTGTATTAAATAATTGGTCAAATATTCAAAATGGCGGACTGTAAGAGTAATTAAAAAATATAAATACATAGGAAAATATACAAAGCTTAGTATTGGCTAATTACGCTCATGAATTTGAAAGGAAGCATTATTTTGACCAGAAATGATATTACACATGAATGAATGACTTAATTCTGACTACAGGGTGTTCTATAAAGAACACCGCAACATTTCAGAGTCGACGAAATACATGTTTAATGCTCAATATTCAATGTTATATCGATCGTTGGTTTACTTTCATCCCAAGTACCGGTAGTTATTGGCGAACGTATCTCAGTAACCATTGAAAGTATATCTATATATTCAAAATGCACGGTAAACATTGATATAATGTATTATTTTGTTGTCGGATATTCAATTGAAGTTGTTCATAACAAAACCTTTTTTATTCATACCGATACACATGCTCTATGAGAATATTTGCTTATTTGTCAACTAATCATTTACTGTACGTATGCCTTCATGAATTCTAAGTAATTATATTTTTGCAAATGAGCTATATCTGGGATGTCTATGAAGCATAGATGGAACTCTCTGTGCCTCCCCCTGGCTGTATCATCACAACCTAAACAATATACATTGCTCGAATAGACGCACATACCATAGATATGCGAGATAGATCTTGTTGCAGTTGCATATCGTTGGGTAAGTTGGCATGAATTATTTCACGACTGATTCCACGTTGAAGATATACTTTTGAATTCAAACGACAGTGTGGCATAGACATATCAGATTCAAGTCTGTCATTACGATTTTGAATTATTGATTGTCGAATTTAACTATACCATTATTTCATACCATATACTCTCTTCAGCTTCGTATGAACATTACACGCAATGGCACTTTCATTATTACATAAGAAAACTGGTTCCCGTACTCATGAAGACTGTCGTGAAGTTGTGTGCCTCACATGTTTCAAGAAGGCGAAAGAAATGAGGCAAATTATGCCCGATCAGCGAGATGCCGTCGATTATTAAGAAGTATTGACATCCTTCGGTCTATTTGCCCATTGTCAGCATTAAAGTACGTCGAATGTACTGACAGAGCTCGATTTTATGACTTGCATATACGAACAACACATAAAATTCATGCAGTCTTTTATCACATAGTCGACTTCTGCAAACCAAGAATGGAGGGCATGGCTCGCTGGAGTGAACAGGCAGGAGAATCTGTGCATTCCGACTTCCATAGTACATGGCAAAGATACAAGGTTAATCGAACAAATCCTGAATATAAAGAGTGTTTGCTTAAGGCCGTACAGACTTATAACGCTCAGCATCTTTGAGAAAGTTTCAAATACGTGATAATGAATATCTCTGAATAAATCGAATGTTTCTCATAAATTTGTTCTCAATTTTCAAATATTCGCATTGAGTAATATCGCGAAAAAGGGATAATTACTACCGGTACTTGGGATGAAAGTAAACCAACGATCGATATAACATTGAATATTGAGCATTAAACATGTATTTCGTCGACTCTGAAATGTTGCGGTGTTCTTTATAGAACACCCTGTAGTCAGAATTAAGTCATTCATTCATGCGTAAGATCATGTGTAATATCATTTCTGGTCAAAATAATGCTTCCTTTCAAATTCATGAGCTTAATTAGCCAATACTAAGCTTTGTATATTTTCCTATGTATTTATATTTTTTAATTACTCTTACAGTCCGCCATTTTGAATATTTGACCAATTATTTAATACAATGGTTGTATATTGCTGTAATAAAATATGAAAAATGTTGTAGGAGGATTTTTAGACGACTGGTGTCCCTCTAAATGAATATTTGGGTTGGAATTCTGATTTTCACAAATTTTGAAATATTCAAATGGCCGCCATTTTGAAAATTCAAGATTTTTCAAAAACGGCTCGATAGAAGATTTTGATTTTGATCTCAAATAACATAGATGGCTATGTTGAATCATATTCTGCAAACAGATTTCATGGTGAATTTTTTTGCACTAAATTTTTTTAAAACGAACCGTGTACTATGTTTGGCACTGTCGATCCAATCTTTTCGAAAATATTCAGCTAGTACATTATCAACTAATTTCTTAGTATTTCTACTATTTTCCAAGCTCTGTGCTTCTGTGAAATGGACTTTATCAAACATTTTAGAAACTCTTGCATACCATGTATTTTGATAAGATCTATTATCTATATCACATTTTATCTTTTTGAAAATTCGTGCAATTAGTCTTTTGTCCTCACACCTATTTAGTTTGATAAAATAATTCATAGCATATTTGTAGAAATAATATTCTATCGGTTTGACTCCAAATTCACCGATGATGCAATAATTAGGAGTAGTCATCCTCAAATGATAATACCTTTTATAAAATTGTACAACGACGCGATTTAGATCGGTTAAATTTTTATCGGAGAATAATTCACTGCCATACTTCATTTTTGAAAGCGTTAGCATTTAAAATGTTTCATTAAGGACCCTACCATTAACTGTATTGAATTTTCTTTAAAGTTTTGGCAGTTACATATGAAGATGACTTTCCTTTTTTGGTTAACTCTTCTATGTGCTTCCTGTCACTTTTAGCAATCCAAAAACTTAAGTACTTGTATTCATCTACTACTTCAATTACGGATATATCATCATCCGAAATAACTACCTTGTCATATTTTTGCTTCTCACCAAATGTCATTATTTTTGTTTTGTCGTAATTTATTTTTAACCTATTTACTTCACAAAACTTATGGAGGAGCTTAATTTGTTTTATAATTCCAGTCTGCGTTTCACTCAACAGTAGAATATCATCTGCATAAACAAGTGCCGCTAATTTTGAGTCGCTTATTTTTATTGGATCAAAACAATCAATATTCTGATACAAGTCTGTTAAAAAATCATTGATATATATGCAAAAAAGAGCAGGTGATAAGCTGTCTCCTTGTGGGATACCATTTCCATTCTGAAATTCTTCACTTTCTTTTCCATTAAATAAAATTTTATAAGTTTTGTCTTTTATAATATTTTCCACTAATGACAAATAGTTACCAATAGGCAAAATGGCCTTCAGTTTATCGATCAGTCTGCCTTTTGGAATTGAATCAAAGGCTTTAGATAAATCGACAAAACATGTGTATAGCGGCCTTTTGCAGTTTTTGTATATTTGTATACTTTCTTTTAATATCCAGATGTTATCAATCGTAGAATGCTCTTTTCGAAATCTTATTTGTGATTCATGCAATAATTCATACTTCTCAATCCAGTCATTTAATCTATCGTTTAATATTCGGGTTAGTAACTTTTCAATGCATGAAGATAAATTAAGACATCCGTAAGAGTCAGCTTCATTTCTATCACCCATCTTAAAAATAGGGGTAATCCAACTCGAATGCCATGGGGTATTATGGTCATTCATTACTTGATTAAATAAAGTGTGCAGAATTTGTGTTTGATTCGTGTCATTCTTTATAATTTCATATACAATTTCATCTGGACCACTGGATTTAGAGTATTTTGAATATTTGATTGCATTTTCGACTTCTGTTATAGTAATATTTCGATTAAGAGCATCGTCATTTCTAGAAGTTAATAGTATTTGATTTGCAAAGATATCTGATGCATCGTTAAGTTTTTTAATTTCATTGTCTCTCTTCTGAAGATTATCTCGAAATGATTGAGCATTTAGGGTGGTTTCAACCTTATTATTTTTGTTAGGCTTATTTTTGTTAAGTAATTCCCAGTATCTTTTGACATCATTATTCGCTTTGGCTGCTTGTAATTCCTTTAGTTTCAGTTGTTGTAAGATCCTTCTTTCTCTTTTAATATTTTTGTTAAATTCCCTTTTTGTTTGTAATAGCAAGCTTAAATTTTGCTCAGATTGATTATTTTTATATGTTTCTACATTTTGTTTATATGATTTTCTGAGAATTCTTGTATCTTCAGAATATATTGGCTGGCTGTTAAAGCTCATCGTAGTGAGTAATGATTCTTTATTAATGCTGACAATTCTATCATATATCTCTGTTTTTTGTCCTTCATATCTTTCAAAAGTTTAGAAATTTTGTCTGACACATCTTGACGATATTTTTCCAAATTTCTCTCAGTTCTCCACCTGAAGGGGATGATACGTTTCTTAAGCTCCTTTTGAAATGTGCTTCTAATATTTACTGTTATATGTGCTTCTAGTTTTAAAGGCATTTTCATATGAAATTTTATTGGTCTATGGTCAGTATACAATTTTGGCTCCACTATTTTGAAGGCTTCTATATTCTTCAGCATAGATTCCGAAAGTATTAAATAGTCTATGACTGATTTACAGTATTTATCATTTTGAAGCCTGCAAAACGTATGTTCACCGTTTTCAAGTCTACCATTAGCTATTATAAGTGAATTTTCATTGCAAAAGTCTATCAGTTCTCGACCTTGCTTATTGATAATGATGTCTTCAGAACTTCTTATCGGAATATTCAAATGATTGTTATCATTTACGTTGCCAGTTCGGCTATTAAAGTCTCCCAGTATAATTATGTGTTTCATTCTAAATTGTCTTATGTAATCTTTAATCTTATTAAGGTAATTTTTATCAGCATACTTAGATTCTCTGCCCTCCCTGTAACAGAAAATCATATGTATTTTATCCACTTCTTTTTTTTATATATATGTTTTTTACTTCTACTATTATCATGTCGCCATTTTCAGCTCTTATGTTCTCAATTATATTTTTATTTTTATAATACAAATTGATTTCCTTGATTTGGCGGCCAAAATTATTTTTAGTTTTACTGGTCGTTTCTATCATGTCATATTGATCGATTGGTAATAAATTATGTTCTGATAGGTGCGTCTCCGTGAAATATATTATATCTGCATCAAGTGTATCTTTGATTACATTAGCATCCTTAATTTTATTGACATTTAATCCATTAATGTTGGTATAGAATAGCTTAATTGTTTGCATTTCATTTTTACTTTTTGTCTCTGACACTACTGTCTCCTCTCCTTGCTCACTTTCGTTAAAAATACTGCTGAGGACCAACTTGATTCACGTTTTGTTGAAATTGTCCTTGAGTCACAGGTGTATATGTCGCTGGATAGTTAGGTTGAACAGGTTGTTGTGGTGGATATGATTGGTATCGTTGGTATGGCTGGTATGTTGGTCTATAAGGTTGTTGCTGCTGTTGTTGGTAGTTGCTTCTCTCTCTTTCTCTCTATCATACAGCTTCACTTGCTATAGTTACTAAAAAACAATGATACTTCAAATAGCGTAAGCAATTCTTAATTTTTTTAGTGCTCTTCTCCCAAAGTTCTATCTAAAACTATAAATCTGTTTACTACACAAAATATAAAAATTTGTAGATCTTGCATTTGAAACTTTCAGAGATAAAACAGGTTTTGATAGAAAATATTAATGTGTATTGGATAACTTCAGAACATGAGAAAACTAAAATCTTGTCTATATAATGAAACCTAAAAGATGACCCATCAACAACTGCAAACGCTTTCATTCAGACAATGATGAACGTTCAGTCATAGCAACTTCTTTCTTACTGGACAGACAAACACAATTGGTGCCCGTGGACTATTATTGTTGCTGCAGCGCGACTTCCTTTGATCGGAATGTGTGCGCAAGAGTCAAGAATCTCTCTGTTCATTGGTCATGTTACATTCAAAGCATCGAAGCTTCCGCAAAAATCTTCCATGTATCACTCACTGTTCAACAGTATATACACAGTAAGTAAATGTTTAGTGGTCAAATCTGGTTGATAGCCCGTCAGCCTTATATCAAGACCCTTACGGCTGTCATACTGGCCCCGTCGGCCACATATGGCTGACAGCTTAAACAGCATTTAAAATTAGAATTTATGCGAAAACATGGTCTTTTAATCGAAAATAGACTTTTAACATATATGAAAGTATGACTTTTTAAAATTCTGGCCGTGGCCTCCAGGGCAATTTCATAAAAGTCGCTTGGCAGCCATTGTGTTAACGAGAAAACCTGTGCGCAATTATCTGAATTCTTCGAATATGAAGGAATAGTGGCAATCGAAGCATTTTGGAGGAATTCACAGCAATCCGCAATCGACACACGACTGTTTTTCCTATCTTTGTAAGGTGTTGAGAATTCCTTTTTGCCCACGTACTAAGTTTCAGCAAGTGTCATCGTTTTGAATTAGTCTCCACTTCAAGTATATTGAAAGAATTAAACAATCCAATTATGTGAGTACATATCCTTATCTGAATTGCATACATTACTCATATTACTAATAAATGAGTTAGTAGTAGAAGATGTAAAGAATAATTCTATTTTCTTACAAAATATACTTTTAGTGTTTTAGTCATGTCAATTCATGTTGTTCACCCGCTTTCTAACTCACTTTATTGTTTCGAAACTGATCTTACACTAGAACTGAAAATGGCCATCATATTTCCATCATATTTGTGAGAATTAAATCCTCGAAAGCCCCCGAAAGAATTTTCCTTCCCCCCGGTGATCTCCCAAACTACGATTACACAGAATGAAAGGGGATTCAGGGATACAGCATTATTTTTGATTTTAAGGTCAAGAGTAAGAAACGCCAATTTTCAACAATTTTCCAGTAGATCACTATTTGAAATGAAAAATGACAACAGCAACTAATAAACCATAAGCTAATCGAAAGATTTGGTCAAGGTGGTCAATAAAATAATGCTTACTAGTCATTACGGGATTGCATCATTGTACCGTATACGGTGATGTCAAAGGCAAAATAATTCAAACTTTTATTTCAACTCAAATCTCACTTTAGTTTCTGCAGGTGAAGAAACACTCCAATTTGATGAATTTCTATCGAGACACCGAGGCTAAAAGCAACACGACTCTAACATTTTCAATTACAGTATATTGTTTATTAAATGCAGAACTAGAAAGTAAAATAACAATAAAGAATCATATTTGCAATTTTGCACATGATATTTTGAACATGCATAATAATCTGATAATTTCAAATTGAAAAACTTTGCTGTTGCTAACATTTTTATATTGATAGGAATCTCAACTTTTTTCATCAAGAATTGATGCCACAATAAACATTAGAAGGAAATAATCTCACGCCTGATCTCTCTTGGCCTGATCATCATGATACTCAAGGACTATTATAGAGAAAAATATTCTTCTTCAAAGAATTGCCTTCATATTTTCAAAGGAAATGACATTCATGGATATCTCTGTCCCTTCAATCAATATTATAGGCTGAGTCGTAAAAAAACCGCGTTTTTTTCATTCAAAACGACTACAATATCATCTCAATTGGCAATAATATTGGCATTCAGCATGGAATGTACGAAAGAAAAATGTATTTCTTTATTGAATTTCTCGGAAGGTGCAACTATACAGCGACAAAAATCCATACGATCCTAATGCAGTCCTGGCCAGATCAATCATTAAGTGTCAGAAGGATACAAGAATTATGCAAAGAATTCAAAGAAGGAAACAGATGCACTTTCAGCCGAATCGATGGTGTTGCCAGAAATTACTCCGACGAAAGATATAAAAAAAGTAGAAGAAATCAAACGTTTGATTGATGATAACAACGGCTTGTCAACAAGAGCAATCGCACGAACTGTTGACATCACTCAATCAATGGCATAGGGAATCCTAAGAGAAAATCTGGAGAAGATGTGGATTCATACTCGTTGGATTTCTCATCAATTGACTCCATATAAGAAGGCCGTCAGGTATGAAAGGTGCCGAGATATGCTCGAACAGCTGAAGTCGCGTTTAACAAGAAAGAATTTGATTACAATAGACGAGAATCCATGACTTTTTGAATGAAGAACTTCCAAAATTTGCAGCACTTCGAATGGAAAAGGCATTGAAAGAACTGGAAGAACACTTGGAAAGAGTTAATGCAGCCAGAGGTGACTACGTTTATGGAATTCGTGAATTTTGAAATGACTTTGTAATTGATAATAAAGATTTAAGGAAAAAACGCGGTTTTTACGACTCAGCCTATATAATTTTCTTGCTTTCCGGAAGACCGAATTCCATTTAACTGCGTGTAAACCTTGTGCTTTACTGATTGGGATAAATGAACATTCAAGTATTCATTAGTCACTTATATATTTTTGTTCGGAAGTTAGCGTCTTTATTTCTTTGCAATTTTTTTATTATAATTAGAATAATAATTAATATATTTAATATAATAAGAGAATAAAATATAATTATATTTCTCTTCACCACTTTGTTCTCCATCCAATGTCGTTGTTTAGCAGCGTCTGAAATATAGAATTTCGAGACTACAGTATATGATCTATGGAAAAAAATATGTAGTCTTTCTATTAAAAAATATATATATAAAATATATTATATACTATTTCTCATAAAAATTATATAGTCTGTGAAATAGAGAGACTATCTTAGCACCTTAACTTTTTTCATAATTCACATCATTTTTCAGTATCCATGTAAAAGTACAGTGTGCCCAATATGTAAAGCTACAGCATACATAATTTTTTGCATAACATCTTGCACTTCATGAAATTGAACTGAATTTGTTTTTTCTTTAAAATGAACACGCTGTCAGCAATGTTATTAGGGAGACTTTGGGATCAATGCAATCAATTACAAAACTTGTGAAATTTGAATAATGCGATCATCAGAAAACATAATAGTAGTTTAGGAGGTTTCAGAAATAACAAGGATAGCAATGCGGTATCACAGCAGAAAAAGGAATATACAAAATGATACAATTCCATCGGGTATAGAAGATTGCTTAGCAGCCAATTCTAGCAACTGATGTCAATTGTATGCTACGCTTACTCTTTGAATAGAAATGATAATTCGATTGAATGGATTAGCAGTTCGTTTAATGTCTATGGCAATTAAACAACTATTAATTTGTCTGTTCAAATGATTCATTCCTGAAGCCGACAGCAATAGGCTTGAATTAAGTGAAAGCCCGGACTAATTACGAAATACATCGGTGCACTAATCTTGAAAACTCATAACTGATCATAAGTATTGCTTGACGTTGAACAATTACCATGTCTGAAAGACTTTTGCTTCATTTCTATAAGTCAATAAGTGTTTAACTCCAAATACTTTGAAGATGCATGTGAATAAAAACATTCGTGTTTCAAACACAACTTTAAAAACTCAGACATCACATAGTACATTTCAAGCATGCGGTCAATCTAAAAAAATCGTGTTCAGGAAAGAGGGGGAAAAATCTACTTCTAAATGTCATTCAGTTTGTGTTCTCTGTAGTGGACTGTCGCAACTCTTTCGCTTTTTGAAGAAATTTAGAAATTCTTTTGAGACTATTTGGAATATGCATTGTCATCAACTTGTAAAACTCAGCTGTACTTCCGCAGTGGCATAATATTGATGCTAGTTCCTGTCGTCATTTCTGATATCTTGAACATTCAATCATGAAATGATGCAAATTTTCTACCCGTGAATCACTGCATTGCTCACATCGACGTTCTTCAAACCTCAAACGATTTCCATAAATGCCCGTGACAACTTCTAAGTTGTGGTTTAATGCTGTAAACGATTTTGATACCTCGAAATCGAACGAGATGATACCTCGAAATCAAATATTTTCATGGGATCAATCTTGCTTTTCTCAGCATCTAAGATATGAATTAAATCATTTATATAAACACTAAATAAATTTGGCGATAACGTGTCACTTTGGGGAATTCCATTTTCAAGTTTGAAGGATTGTATCTCGTTGCCATCGAAAAGTACTTTGTATTCTTTGTTTATAATAATAGTCTTAACTATCAATTAACTAACAAGAAGGTAATCAATCACGAACTTCCGTACTTTATTATTTTGAGATATATAATATGTGCATCTACCTTCAGAATTATTTTCCAATCTGCCATTTGCAATTATCAGAAAAGTATCATTGCAAAAATTTATCAAGTCTCGGCCAAGTGTGTTTATCATTAAGTCGTCTGATTTTCTATCAGAAAGTCCCAAGTTGGAATAACTGGTTTCATTACCGATTCCACCATTGAAATCGCCGATCATTATGACATTTTTCATTTTTAATTGAACCATGTATTGTTTAATATTTTCGTATAATTCTCGGTCTTTATAATTTGATTCGCGATTGTCCACATAACAAGCAGTCAAGAATAGATCCTGCAGGTTATTCCAATATGTATTACTTAATTTGAATATTTGTAAATTACCTTTCTCTTTAATCAAAATTTCGACATCTAGCTGTGAAATATTATCAGTCTCTTTACGAATATCCAAACACCTTCTATATTTCTCCCACGATTATTTTTTTCTTCGGCTGTGTGAAAATTGGAGTAATTTCTTGCAGTGATTGTTCATTGTCAACATTTAAGTGGGTTTCCGTAAGAAATATAATATCGGCATTTTGTGCATCCTGTAAGAAATCACTATTTCTAGTTTTGTTCTCATTCACTCCGTTAACACTTACATAGAACAATTCTATATTCATAAATTTTCGTTGTTCTCTTTCATCCTTTCCTATTATTTCATCCTCTCCTTCCTCCAAGTTATCAGAAATATTGATTATTATCGTAGTTATTACGTGCTGAGTAATATACGTGTCTGTCATCATGTGTTCTGTAATAATTGTTTGGTTGTTCTTGATGATTTGGTGTTGTATGGTCATTAAATTGATTATCTTGCCATTGGATATTTTTGTTTTCATAATTATCGTTGATGTGGTCTACCATTTGTTGGCTGTCCATAATAACGATTTCTTGGAATTCTTCGTTCATTTGTCCATTCATAGTGTCTGAAGTTTTGCCTGTTTCTGCGATATATTATTGGTCTTTGATGCCCTATCGGCCTTGCGACATAGCGGTTGGTGTTGTACCAGCAATACCATGATATATGTCCACGTCTTCCACAAATGTAGCAGTGTTTTAATTAAGTCTTTCTGGATTTTGATGTCGACGTTTGACGGACCTCTTGTTGTTGAGTTTTGTTATCTGCTTGGATTTGTCGATGAGTTTGCTGTTCATTTCCTAATGGTTGGTCACGCAGTGCAGATGCTGGAAGGAATGATGCATAGCGTGCATTCGGTGCAATTGTACAGTTCGGAAGCGGTCTTCAAGCAAAGCCTTTACAATCGAATGCATTTCATCGATGTTATCACTTATTTTCAAGTTAATTTCTTTCAAGGAGTTGTCAATATCTTCAATTGCATCATCTTTATCTGTATATCTTCATCAGTATCTTCGTTTTCATCATCTTCAATTTCCTCACATTGGTTTGTTTCTGCTCTAGTCCCGTTGATTTCCGCAAACCGAGTTTGAACGATGTCTGCTTTGAGCTCTCTAATCTCCTTTTCTTTCATCTGTAGCTCGTAGGTCTCAATCGATTTCAGCAGATCTTCTCTTCCTCACATGTGCTTTTTCTTTAGCTTCTCTATCTCGGCTTCATAATCGTGTTTTTGGCTGTTCTGTTGATTATGATGTGATTC
The DNA here is from genome assembly GCA_907163375.1 of Prostheceraeus crozeri. Taxonomy (NCBI): domain Eukaryota; kingdom Metazoa; phylum Platyhelminthes; order Polycladida; family Euryleptidae; genus Prostheceraeus; species Prostheceraeus crozeri. Next base: position 223,321 of record CAJQUW010014543.1, on the reverse strand, counting down.
AATATGTTTTGTAATGTTTTGAATGTCTGTAGGATAGCTGTTGTACATACAAGCTTCACATGTCTACTTCCGCTTTGTTTTTAGATATTTAACAAATTCATATGATGGAAGGCTAGTACAACATGGATAAAAGAGCATGTCACATTTATCGGAAACCACATGGATGTCCAATTCAGATATCACACTTTTACACAATCCACATCGTCGATCGCCTGATTCCCCTGGAGATACCGATTTTGACATAATCATATCGTATTTACACAAAATTTAGATTAGATTTCTATGTACAGTAGCAATGAAGAATGCGAAGTCACTCATATCTTACCTATTGTCTAGGTAATTGTCGTAGAAATCAATACAAAGTTCAATAAAAAGTCTGGGCCGTTGGCGTGAAATTACTGCTTCAAGAAAGACAATGAAGTCCGCTCACGAAATTCAATGCGATAGGGGGTTGTGAATAAATGAAAAAATAAATACAAAAAAGTAAAACGTTAGAAAACTACAACAAAACTGACACCAAACCACTAGAAATGCAACAAGGATTACTACAGTACCGAAAACTACGAAAAAGGTTATGTACAACTATAATTACAGTGGAAATTCAACTAAATGGCAGGAGCTGCTGAAAACAAGACCGCACACTAACACAGTTCAATGTCGTGTTTGTGATTTTTTCTAATGAAGACATAAATATTTTTGTGGCTTTAGACAGTTCCGACTAGTGTCTGACTGTTTCCAAATTCTTGTTAATGCTAAATCAGTCGAAAAAATATTTATCCGCTTTCATGTCACAGCTATTTTCGTAAAAGTGCTTAATTGAATGGTTGACAAAGAGGCAAACATTACTTAGGGAAGTACATGGATGTTTATCTTTTGTTAATTTTAGAATCTGCCCTGCTCCTACTTACAGCTTCAATGTGGAAATGTAATTCGGAACACGTCATGAAATAACAATGTGCTGGTGCATGTGTGACAGTGAGTTGTGTTCACACATGGCTGTAAAGGAAAGGTGGCAATATGGCAACAATAAATGGGGCACCTTATCGCAACCTCCATTTATTTTCATGACGCTTACACTTCAGACACTAATACTGTAGCAGTGTGTGAATGCTAGATACATGTATCATCAAGGAAATTTAAATCGAAATTCGTTGATCCAATACACGTGTACATATTCGTATCACGAATGAATTACAGACTATAATGGGACTGATTGTTTGTGAATAGTACTTCTTGCGTGATGCGATTATTACAATTTCTGCTATAATGTAAAATTCTGAATGATCAGTTGCCTTTTGTTCATTTATATACTTCCGCTTCAACGTCATACGTGTAACTTATCAGAGGAGTGGTTTGTTATAATGGTATGTATGATAATGATACATCAAGGATAGCGTTGTTTTGTTTTCGAAGTAGCTTAATTTAGACAATCCCTAAAAGTCACTGATCTGAATAGTTTTGCAGTCAACTTCGTAATTCTGCAGAAGGGTGACATAGAAAACAGAATCGTTAAAATGATAAATATGCTGTGATGAGTAGACCAGTGCAACTTTTTAACAAAATATGAAAACACAAAGAAGATGTGAGTATTTGTTATCAAAAACGATGCTTAACCAAAATTTTAGCCTGTGGTTTGTTTTACGATTTCAAAAATGTTCTATTCTCACTGAAACACATGTTTTGTGCCTTTTCGGCAAGTTCACTACAGGGATAGATATGTATATAGTTTCCACAGATATCAACCATGCATAGAAATAGTACCGACACTGTACATGGACAAGATATCGGAAAGCTGAAATACCTGATTAAATCCGTGGGAAATATTGCAGAAACCAGGGTTGGAACCGGCCGGGGCCGGGCCGACGGCCGGCGTCTTCAAAACCGGCCGGTCCGAGGCCGGCGTATCTAAAACTGGGTGGTCGGAGGCGGCCTATTTAAAGTTCTGATGCTTTCATGGTCATTGAAGATCATGAGCGTGTAGATGAGTTCCAAAGTGTACGTTCCAAAGTAACCGCATGACATTTTTGATGAGATGAATGTAACTACGATATGTGAGACTTGATAAAGGACTAACATAATAATTTAGGCTATCACAGAACTTGACGTTTCTTAATAGCATCAAGGATTTAATTGTCTTGTGTCATGTTGACCCTGCTCGCAATTATTCACTCTCAGGAAAGTTTAGAGGATGCCATTTCCTGTTGTTTACTTGGTCACAAACTCTAGTAGGTTAGTAGGTAATGGCAAGACATTCAGGTATAGGTCTATACATACATGTATATATATGGGTAGATATGCATCAGACATTATTTTATATATTTGCAGGCTCCTACAATGCTGTAGCAGTGATGCAGTTGGTGATGTCGGCAGTTGACAAAAAGGCCTGAAAAAGCACCGGCCTGCCGGCGGCCGGTTCCAACCCTGGTAGAAACAATACCGGCAGTCTTTTAGCAAAGGAAATCTGCTGATCCATAGCGAAATCTATATTTAAAGCATTTTACAGAATCTACATAGGTAAATACGCAATGAAAAGTCTATGTAAAATGCTTCCTTTATTTTAGCTCCTTAGCTTCATGTTTTATGCAAACAAGTAGTGTTAAATGTCTTTGATCCAATGTGATGACATTATTCGAGATATGGAATAATCTTTCGATAAATAGGATAAGGGATACACAATTCTTATAAAATTCATGCAGGTGACTAAACGACGAGATATTATGCTGCTTTTTGTCTGATTTCCTAAACGATTTCTTCTATATGAATGCATATAATCAACATATTGATAATATAAATAGCCGGAAGGCCGGTCTTCAAAATTCTTGGCCGGCCAGTTCCAACCCGGTGACGCGTGATCACAGAAGAAAGCCAGGAATCCAGTGCCGTAAGAAACATCAAGGCCTACTGAACGTTGTTTGCACAAATAGTCAAGAGCGTTCTATGGGAAGTTTGTCCTTCAGGCAAAAAAGTGACAGGGCAGTTCTTCACGATATGTGCCACAGTCTGAGTCTGACCACAGTCGCACAGCGGGGATTGCCGAGCACCCCAGCGGTGCAGGGAGCTGCGACATGGCTCGGCGTTCGTCCTCAGCCGGTTGAAGAGTGTCCACTTGGCCCGGGGGAGGTCAAAGCCCGGGACTTTAGCTGTTGGATCGTCAATCAGCGATTTGTTGTGGACCTCGCACTTCTGCCACCCCTCACGCCAGGCTTGAGCGGGATCGTAGGTTGCTGGCGGTCTGTTGCGCCATACCGGGTGGCGTGCCCGCAGCGGTTCATCATCGTTCAGCGGCAAGGTCGGGATCGCCTGGACTTTCTGCAACAGGTGCGCCGTCGCTGTCATACGGCGAATAGCTGGTGGAGGAATGTTGCAGAGAAATGGGAGCCACTCAGTTTGAGTACTCCTGATCGCTCCATTTTTTATTTTTGTCTAATCTCCTGTTTATTTTGTCTAATAAATTGTCACTATCAAATGACTCTTCCAACATTTGTTAGTGAGAGAGGATCGAGGAGTTCGCTGAGTTTCGCTGGTGCTTCTGTTCATCAGCAACATGCTGCGACATTGACGAGAATAAAACTTAGGTACCGAGTGAGTGTTTACATGCACTGAGTACGGTTTAAGTACACATGCACACATCTTTCAAGAGAATGTATTATGTCCTACTGTCATACTTTACCAATTCTATCATGTTTTTCATTAGGTTTAACTGCTGGAGCCGAAGCGTGTTCGTATACCGCGAGAAATCAAAATATAGACAATTCCAGCTCAATCTTGAAATTTCTTATTTTGTTTTTCCATTAGTTTCTATTTTTGCGCCGCACATACAGAAGTAAATCCTTCCAGCGAAATAATTCCATTCTGTCTGGTATTTTGCTACAATGATCACTAACTTTGCGGTGGCATATTGAAAACAAAAATCTTCCTTCTCAGCATTTCAATTTTCTAGTTTTGTTACTATGATAATTATTTTTGTGCTAGCTCATTAAAAACAAAAATCTTCCTTCTCCATATTTTAATTATGTCATTTTGTTACTATGACAGTTATTTTTGCGAAAACAGTGAAAGCATACTCAACATTTTATCATTTTTATTTGCACCGGCTTGTCCAAATTTAAAGCCCACCGTATAATATCTTAATTTTCTCATTTTGTCTCTCTCGTGTTGCCTTGTCGAAACTCACATTCTGACTTCAGATAACTGATTTGAAGATATCTAAATAACAGGGTGCTGATGGATTGGGCTTGATGCAGGCCTTCGATGTCGGTGTTCATACACATTGGTCTGATTCCGATAAATCAATGTCAATGTTAAAATCGGATTTGAAAATTCAATCTCTTATGGGACAGATGTCGAATTCTCTTATGTAATGCATGCTGTATACACTATACATGCAATACATGTGTTGCACTCATGTGTAGCCATATTTCAAGGTTGTTTATGATGCTTCAAAATTATCTTCGAGGACCTTTTTAGTGAGTTAAATTTATTACTTGCATGCCTATTGTTATGTATAGGACAAACTAAAACAGCAAAAGTATGAGCATTTTATCGCATTAGGTCATTATTTGATGTTTTTGGAGATGTCTAGATTGCAGACCTCTCCAAAAAGTGTAGTTATGACTGAACAAATTAGCGAATGCTGTGCTCAGAAGATTCCTACCCAGAGGAAGCAGCGAGAAGCCAAAGTCGAAATGCCTAACAATTTTTTTAAAAAAAACCTGCCCTAAACATTCAATAAGTGATTTGCATATACTTTGTACATGTAAGACCAACTTTTTAACACTTGTGTAGCCTTCAAAGCCCTTGAAGTGTGTCGGAAGGCCGAAACACGACGGACGAGTTTTCTTTTATTATTTTAAAATGGAGAATTACGTCGAACAAAGGGAGCGACTCTACTTGTCCTTTTCAGCAAACATGACCAACCTCCCGTACGGACGAAGCATGAAAATACATATCGAGTGTTTTGAGGAAGGGAAATAAGAACGGTTTTAGATAAATAAATGAAATATAAGTGAATATTAATAAACTTTAAATGTTGATCAGTTTTAAGTAAGTCGTCATCACCCACTCCCAGTAAAATCCCCGGCAAAATCCAGTGCCGTAAGTAATTTAGGCCTACTGAACGTCGTTTGCAAAATTAGTCAGGAGTGTTCTATAATCGAATTAAGACACGACACGGTCAAAATAATTTGAAGGATCCAGGAAACGGAAGATAACAAAGTTAAACAACTACCCCAGTGGAAAATTCTGTAAATAATTAAGTAATTAAAAGTCATGAACGAATGAATACAAATTAATACTAACTACATAGAGCAACCTACTCCAATACAGAGTAGGGATTGAAATAAGAATAAAGGCTAGTCGACCCAACTTAAGACGACGGGTATGGAAACAAATTAAAACTTATAATCGATTTTATTTTCTTCAATCTAAGAACTAAAATGAGAGTTCGTCATGGACTTGACGAGAAGCTAACTTGAAAATAACAAATGGTGAAAATAAGAAACCTAAGAAACCAAAATTAAGTTTGCTATGTATGGAGTCATTAGGGAGGAACCATGTGCCTGCATGAAGCAAGGTTTCGGCCCCTAACCTCCAGCCTATACCACATGGCGGGGCCAGGCCAACCATATGGAATGCACGACATGGAAGGTCTCTCCAAGCCTGAGGAAACATAGCAGAAACTAGCCGAATTTTTTGGAATTTTTGAGGACAAAAGGAAGCAAATTAATCAGGAAGAGGTTTTTAGTCCAAAATGCCGATGATGAAGGGCATCTGGCGGGGCGAAAAACAACTAAACTTGAAAAACGAGGAACCTATTCTTTGAGAAGGACTTTATGAAGAATTGACTGGCAGATTAATTTACCTTATAGCCCAAAAATTTTTATGTTTATAAAATTAAAATAATAATATTATATTTTATGTTATATATTATTCTAAATATAAATAATATCATAAAAAATTTTATTTGATTATAAAATAATAATAATGACAATTATTGTTATTATTATCGCTCCCGGAAATAGGCAATGCGCTTTGGAGCATAGCGCGCATGTTTCCACCTCTTAATTTACTTTATCCTAGAGAACAGTCAACCCACCTATTCAAATTGATATTCAAATGTGGCATCGCCATACTGACCACAACAAAGATTTGTAAGAAATCGTTGTTTGAACGGAGAAGCGGTAATATTGACTCATCAACAGATTTTACAAATCTTTCAGTCATCGTGAGAATTTTTCTAGGATCATTAACATCACTCAATGTTAAGTTACAAAAAAGATATCATATTGAGCTATGACTTAATAAATTTAGTTGCTTCTATGCTAAGAGGAAATCACCGCGTCCAGGGGAAGCAGCGAGAAGGCAAAATGGGAATGCCAAATTTTGTACAATTGTATTTTTTTCTGAAAAAGACCCTGATCTCAGTGATTAGTTTAATGCAATAAATGTACATTACAACATTCATAATCTGCTCTTCGTTTGCTACTAGTAGGAGTGCGAATACTTGCAACGAGAGAACTGATCGCTAAATAAGGAGCAGATTTTTTAAGCTTGTGTTTCAAAACGTAAGTTTTTTAACCTTGGGCTTGGATCTTCGGTTTTTGATCCAAGTTTGTGGAAAAAATTGTGTCAGATCTAACCCACATTTTTTGCCCAACCATGACAGATAAGCATATTCTTGAAATTATTTCTCATATTATGCCGGTATAACCCCATTCAATAAAAATTATATGAGCGTGTAAAAATCATGCCTTAGCATAAGTTTTGTAACTAGAGTGATATCAAGTAAGATAACAGTTTTTCTGTGAGTAAATGATATCATGAGATAGACATTCCTAGTACCGAAATATCTTCCAAGCAAAACAAAATATTTAACAATATCTACAATATTTACAAGTCGTAGCAATATTTACACATATCACTTCAATGAAAGGCTCTCTGATCAAGATGATCTGGAAATCTCCCGCGTGCAGAGGGCTGGTCCAACATTTCCGAGCCGTACACAGGAGGAACTTAGTAATGACTTGAATACTTAGTCATCCGCAGTCAAAGGGTTAAAAGTGCCCTTTAAAGGACACTCTCGCTCGATCAGCTTTGCAACAAGACCGACTCTTGAAGTGCTACGTGTGGTCGGACCTCCTACATGGCTGTGAGTGCTGGACCATCAGTCAAACGATGCAGGATCGCCTGGATGCGACGGAAATGTACCAAAAATGATGCGCATAGTACTGCGACACAGTGCTGCAGCGGACTGGAACAACGAGACGATTGATGCGGACCATCGTCACAAGGCAGGTTCGATTTCTCGGCCACGTGCTCCGTAAGAAGCATCCGGAACATCTGGTGCTTACCGTGAAGGTGGAGCGGCGAAGAGCTGGTGGTCGACATCGCATGACTTGTCTTTGATGGCTGTTGCGTGCACAGACACGGATTAGAACGACGCCCGACATTATTGACACTATTGAAATGATGCATTGTATGTACAATATACTTGCAGTCTTACTTACATTGGAAGTGAACAGTTTGTTTTATATTTCAAGTAATTACCTGCAAGCATGTATTACAAGCGCTGTTTTAAATTCAATAGTGCATTTTATATGCACAGAAGTGCACACCATCTAGTCCGGCAGCCAGAACAAGTTTCTGCAGGGAACGAGGCTGAAAATGAGACTTTCACAGAATTATGTACACCCTATGCCTACTACGATTGTGCACGTCTGCTGAGGACCTAAAAACAGCAGCGGAGATCTCAAACTCATCAATTACTACTGTGAAAACTTTGCCTACAGTGTTGAAGAGAGAGAGAGAGAGAGAGAATTTCACAAGAGACGAAAACTATCAAACGTGGCGCCAAAAAATGAACATGCTGATCTACACTAGGAGTATAAAGCCATCTCGGTAGCAACTATGAAGCTACGATGAAGGAACTAATGGTACACAGTGCGTCTATATTCCATGAGTAGGCCTACTGAGGTCGACCGTGATCTCATATGTCGTTAACTTCCTGTACGTTCATAAAGTCACTGTGCACCTAATAAATCAATGCATGTGCAGTACTTTGCCGCTTAGAAATAGATTGCCACGGCACTATAAAAAGTGAAGTTTCTTGTAGAAACTTCGACTTCTGTGTGATCACAAAATATCTATTTACATACTACAAAAACATTTGAAAATGTCCACCTTGTTCACGAATGCAAATGTCAATTCGACGTCTCATATTCTTAAACATTCGGTGAATTTCCTCGTGCCTAATAGCGTCAATTTGCTGACGGCTGTTTTCTCTAGACTCCTGTAGATTTCGTGATCTGCTTCCGTAAACCTCCTGCTTCACCGCTAACCAACAGTAAAAGTCCAAGACATTCAAATCCGGTATCTCGGATGCCAAATCCTTCAGAGATAACTCTTGTTTGAAATATTCCACTAAAATATCGAATTGAGGAATTGACGGTATGCGCAGTTGCTCCATCTTGCTATTTGAATTTGAATTTATTTGAAAGATGACAACAGCTAAGGCCAGTAATAGTCACCATACACGATTGATAAAAGGTCAAATATACGAGTAGTAAAAAGACAAAAATAAACGGAAGAAATAAAAACAGAAATACAAAGGAGCACAAGTCGCAGACTATAATATTTTTCGCTTTATGCAACACGCAGAGTCATGTAAAAAGTCGATGTCATGAAGTTGATTGGCCATTCGAGTGACTCTAGGAACAAAATCATGTTTCCGAATGAGCAATCGACACTTTCCTTTGGATGTAAATAGGTCAGTACGTCTGGTTCGTCTCACAGGCACTTTCAGAAAAATTGCTGAACTCAAGTAATTGCTATTCACTCTTTGGTTAACAATTTTATGAAATAGCAATACATCAGAAACATCACGACGTTTTTCGAGAGTGGTAAGTTTGAAACGTTGAGACAAACTCTCGTAAGAAAACGTACTACTCTCATGACTTTGGTAACAAAGATACTTTACAAAAAGTTTCTGGACTCTTTCAATTTTTGCAATCATACATATAGTGTTAGGCGACCAGACTTGAGGGCAATAGTCCAACGAAGGACGAATGTATGAGTTGTACAAAATCTTAAGCACGTGAACATCATGGAACGATTTAGAAAATCTTTTCACGAAGCCTAGCATATGGAAGGATTTATTCCCAGCAAAACATACATGGTCGGTATAGAACAAATTACAAGAAAAATAAACTCCAAGGTCTTTGATTTTTGAAACACTTTCTAATACATGTTTACCGATACAATAATGATAGGAAATACTCAATCTACGCTTCAAACTGAAGTTCACATGAAGACATTTACTTAAATTAAGTGACAGTTTCCATTTCTCACACCAACTGAACAAATGACCTAGATCATTTTGGAGTTCAATGCAGTCTCTCAGTGATGAAACCTTGTTATAGATCTTCAGATCATCTGCGTACATCAAACAGTGACTACTTTGCAGATAAGAAGGAATATCATTTACATACATTATGAATAATGTTGGGCCTAGTATGGAGCCTTGAGGTACACCAGATATTGTTGCAGCCCAATGTGATTCAACACCGCTCAAGACGACTCGTTGAAATCTTCCAGTAAGATAACTTTGAACCCAGCGTATGCTCATGCCATCAATTCCAAATTGATTTTTCATCTTCAGAAGCAGATATTCGTGAGATACAGTATCAAATGCTTTGCTGAAGTCTGTGTAGATGGTGCGTACTTGTGAGCTATCATCAAAAGCAGATGATATGAAGTCTTTGTATTCTAGAAGGTTGGTAGTAGTTGACTTCGTTGGACAAAAACCATGCTGTTCATCACATACAATGCCACGAATATGATCTCTCAACGCGTCATTCACGATTCTTTCAAACAATTTACTTATGACAGGTTGTATGCAGATCGGACGGTAAGACTCTACACAGGATTTACTGCCTTTTTGCTTGAAAACCGGCACAACATTGTTCATCTTTAGGAGATCTGGGTACTCCCCAGTGGATACTGATAAATTAAAAATCCATGTTAAAGGGATACATAATGACTCAGCACATTCTTTGAGAAATATTGTTGGAATGTTCCCATAGCCACTAGCCGAGCTAGTTTTTAGTTTCATAATCTCTGTCTTCATCTGATCAGGCGTCGCTCTTGGCAATCGGAATTGAGTCATATTGTAACACATATCACAATCAGGGAGGATATTTGAAGACATGATAAGAACCGACTCAAAGTAATTGCAAAAAGCCTTAGCAATGGCTTTCAAAGTTGTGTGACGGGAATTATTATATGTCATCACATTCAGAATTCGTCTATCTGATCTCAGAGATTTAACGTATGACCAAAAACGTTTAGGATTGCTTTTAATTTCATTCCCCACACGTTGAACATACTCTGCATGGCACTGTTTCTGGAATGTCTTGACTTCAGAACGAAGACGTCGAAACTCATGATATTCACTTTATACCTTATTACAACCAGAGGCGTTGAATCTCTTCCTCATTCTCTCTTTTTCACGGACTAAAGCAATCATTTCTGCAGAATACCATTAGGGATACTGTCGATTGTTAAAAGTAACTGTCGGTACACACTCATTCAAGACAGCATAAACAACTTGATAGAATGACTGCATTGCACTATTTACATTTGACATCTTCAGTAGATTATTCCAGCACAAAAATGAAACCACTAGACGGATCAGATCGAAATCAGCCTTCCTGAAATTGAATGAAGCTAGAAATAAGCAGTCAAACTTTCATCGTCACTTAATTCGTCAACGAGTGAAGCAATCATTCTGTCAAATAATTTTTGCAATAATAGTTGAATATCGGCCCAAGCATTCGTATTCTTGACATAAGAGAATGTAAAGGCTTCTCAACAAATTCGTGTGGGTTTTCACTAGACCATGTTCGGGAACTCTGGCTACTGATATGCCTTGATAGATGAAACCAAGCAATATCAGAAAAGAAAGTCTTATCGAGCACATTATTTTCATTTAGATTTTCCTTGAACCAAACGCAGTACTGAAGACGCTTGTCATGATCGGCATCATTCAATTCATGTTGGTCAGAGATGCGGTACGGATATAGGCCTATGTTCTTTCTTACAGCAGGATGAGCCGCCCCGAGAGATAGACCCACTTCTTGGGATAAGCGACGCATCGACTTGTTTGGGCAATGAGTCATGGCTTCAGAAATAACATGTTCAGGAATAACCTTTTTATCGCTTAAGATTAATGGTCGATCTGAGCGTGATGGATCGTGCACCGAGTCAGCTTTTCTGAACTCACTGATTGCACTCTAATCAACATTTCGATGAAGCAAATCAAATGCAGGAAGTCTTTCTAAAAACCCCTTCTTCACTTCATTAGTATATTCCCCATTGGCGCGAAAAACATTTTTGACCAAGTTCTTCTTTCGCATTGACAGCACCATGCTTAGCTTCGAAATGCAACGTACAGATCTTCACCGAGTCAGTAGCTGACAGATGTGAAGTTAAATTTAAATTGCAATCATGTTGAATGTCGCAAGCTACTCAATTGCGTTTCCCAAACGAGGCAGTGACTCTGTGCATGTGATAGATATCTACAATTCTAAGATTACGACTGTTTTCTTTGGCAAAACAAAGTTAGAAGAGGTGCACAGTGACTTTATGAACGCACTGTATAATGCCCGGTGCACTATTTGCCCTTTGAAAAATGATAGAAGAGTCAAACAAACCGATTGCTTACAATTTTGCTGTCAAGCAAGTGCAAATATAGGGTATTCGATAGACATGTTCATACTGGTACATGCAAAAAAAGTCCTTCTTTGGTTTTCATAGTCAAGGCCGCCTTCTTCGTCTGTACCATTGTCTTCACAATCTTATAGTGAGGTCTATATCACAACATCATCCTTTTCATTGTTAATTAGATCGTATAGTGCTTGAATGACTGATGATTTTATTCTGAAAGATGAATATCAGACTGGTGACCGTAAAAAATACGCCAAATGAAACATATATGGACACAAAAAGATTGTGAAAGTTCAAAATTGGATATTTGCTCAACATACCAAATAAAGAATTTCTTCGCGCAATTTTGAAAACCAACTTGAATTTCCCGCCAATTGGAAGAAGATGAGAAGGTGAATTCTTAGAACATTGTTCCATCAACTAATCCGAAAAACGACTTTTCACTCATAAAATGAAGCATAACAATCGAAGGAAGTTACCTGGCCTATAATGCTGCCGTTTAATGGGTTAGCTTATCACAAAATTGATATTCACAAAATTGTCAAAACTTAGCACACCAGATGTTTGCAAAATCAGCCAAAACTCAGACTTTTCAAAACGGGCCATAAATCAATCTTTCCCATGAACCAAATGTAATGATTTTCGGTGAAAAGTTGGGAAATACCCAGAAACTAAAAGCCACAAAAGCCTGGGTCAATCTGTTCAGTTTTAAAAGCTCCACAACAAAAATGCCACAGTGGGAGGGCCCCAGGTATGGATAGAGTTAATGGGTTAACTGATCCTAATAAGCTGATGTATCTGTACTTTTTATGGCCTCATTTAGCGACAGTTCCCGGTGCCAGTACTTTATCATTAAGGGCTAAAAATGTTCCGCTTTGAAAAAAGGGTGCCTTCAACCTTCCTTTTGCTTTTCAAATAGCTGTTGCAAATAAAGATATGATTGAAGTATAAAAAGGTGATTTTTAACATGGGAAACTTTTGGCCCATTAGGGCCCGAACAGATTCGAGCGGCGGCCCTTTAGGCCTCATTGCCTTTACTACATTCCATGATAGAGCACTGAAGCAGCCTCTCCGTAGTGAGATGCCTGCTCCTGCCTGTACACAAAATTTTAGCTTTTTTCTTTAATTAAGTTTGAATTCACGAAATTTGGAAAGTTTTTTCCGTATTTTCTTCCAATGCCTGGCGTGCTGCCCGTCTTGTTTGAAGATAGTAACCACTTGAATGCAGCTGTAAATTATCCTTGAGTAATCAATTTTCATATTTCAATATTCACCTAGATGTTTATCAGTTCATCATAGAAGTTAAGAGACCTATGAGCATTCGTTATCTCATTCATGAATCGAAGAACGTCTTTAATAGATACTAAAGTGTCATTGAAGACCACAGAGTCACATTGTTTAAGCGCATTACTTTACTACAAGTGCAAACAGATTCAAAGCGATGGCACCTACAGATACCTATGAAGTGAGAAAAAGAAATGTTTAGTATCTTACAGAGATCGGAAAAGCAGACATGCGTCGCTTGATAATTGCTAAAAAAGGCTTGAAAAAAGGCCAGAATTAGATTAATTTACGCTTGCTAGAAGTCCAAAAAATTGTGAGCTTAAGCGGCGTGTTGTCTGACAATTTGTCAAATATAATCCTAGATTTATGTCACTGAGCCCTAGAGCATAATTACATACAATAAAGATATATCACATAAAATTATGAATGAAGCCCATTCATGCATTGTGCAAGTTCATCTACTGCATTTAACCCTAGAACGACCAAGATTTCTAACTACCTAGAACGACCGAACAAGTCAATTGACGGAAAGAGTATATCCAATGGATTTTTGCTCTTTTATCGTACATTCTGCTTGTGATACAAACATTTTGCACATTGAATGAAAATGCAACATAATTATAACAATAGCAACCGCTTTCAAATGACCTCGGACAATCAATCCAATGATTCAATGCCTCTGGCTTTCACGAGGTTGAAATGATATATTTCAATGCGCCTTGCTCTTGGCACCACCATGAAAAATGGCTTGCCGGCTGCGAATCGAACCCAGTCTTCGAACTGCTAACGCGGCATGAAGATCACCAAGCCCAGCGAAGCACACCCTCCATGATCGTGTCAGGAACAAGCAAAGCTTTCAGCGCGCATTATGACGTTACCTTCCTGGTTTGTTTATATAGCAATAGCGCTGGCAGTCCTTATAGTCCTTTTTAGTGCTATTCCTTTCTTTCAGTTGTCCCCGGACGCTAATCGCTTGGACCGTGAGTCCAAGGAAGCTATGTTCATTAATTTATTTCATCCTTGCCTCAACGCTGTTTGATTTCTTTGATTTAGATATGATATCTGTAATTTCTGTACAATTTCGTTGAATAAATCAGTTGATTGCCTTGACAAGCCAGAAACGGCTGAAATCGATCGGCAGCTGATAAAAGTTGTTTTTCCTTTTGTAGTATTACATATTTTATAGCATTCGTATTTTACTTTTTACATATATATATATATATATATATATATATATAATAAAATAAGTGAGAACCAGAATAGAATCTCAAATTTGAGTATGCATCAGCCAAACTCTTTCACCGGGTCACCCGGCTTTTCAAGGCTACTAAATGAATGTATACAAATAATATTATTACAGAATAATTTATACTAAGATATCTTTAACATGAAAATATTGATACATAGATACTGAGATATACGTGTATATTGCATGATGAAAATAAAGCATTGGAAATCATTGCATAGCTAACTTATTGCGAATTCAAAGAGGGAAGAAACAACTTAATAAACATAGGTTTCTTTCTTTCGCGGTCTAGCTTCGAAGCACATGGAGGCAAGTGATAAAAGGGAGCCGCTTTGAATCTCCCACCACAGGCAGCTATATGACGGCTTACTCTCAACATGGCTGCATTTCCTTGGTTCACATGTTGACGGTGAACGGTCATCCGATGATGGAATGAATCTCCTGTCTGCCGAATATAGTATTTATCACAGGAGCATTCGAGCTTGTAGATAACATTTTAAGATTTGTAATTAATGTTTGATTTTATTTCGAATGTCTTGTTTACTTTGCTAAAATGTATTGTTTTTCCAGTTTGAATGATTTCACAAGTTTTGCATCTTTTGTCGTTGCATTTCGAAATTCCATGTATCATTTTGCGGTTATTTTACACAATAATGAAAGCAACGATTTATGTTGTTTGTATGATGATTTCAAAGTACAATTTTTAAAAGAATCATTTACTATGTTCAGATAGTTAAATGTAGGTTTTATGAGCTGACTAAAGATGTCAGGGTTGTTCTTATTGTAGGTATGAACAAATGTCATTGTTCTTTTATTGCTTTCTTCGTTTTGGTTATGTTCTGAAGTTGCACCACTTTCGGCTTTAGCTATAGCATTGTCAACGAGCGATGATGGATAATATAATTAAATTAATTGATGCTTCAATTCTTCATATCTTAATTTTCTATTCTGTTGATCAGATACAATTATTTTTATTCTATTAGCCAAGTTATATGGAATATTGTGGAGAACGTGCTCAGGGTGGGCGGAATGGAATGGCACATATGACATTGTGTCCGTTGATTTTCGATATAGATCTGTACTTATTGTATTATCCTCATTTTTATGTACCAGTACATCCAAAACGTTCAGCGCTTCATAACTTTTATCGCACGTAAAGTTAATTGACGTATGAAGATTCTGTAGCAGATTAGAAAAAACGTCAAAGTAACCTGAAATATACAAGTTAGATATATCAAAGTAGGTTGATATATACTCAAATTTGAGATTCTCTTCTGGTTTTCACTTATTTTATTATTACGTACATTTGCCATTACTTCTGATTTCTACATATATTAAATGGTAAATGGCAACCAGAAAAGGATCTCAAGCTATTTTAAATGATGAATCACAGATGGTCAACTCTAAACTTGACATATTGTTGGAAAAGATGGATAAACTAACACATTCGGTATTTGAAATGAATAACTTCCTTGTTACAACACTGAAAGGAGAATGTATTGATGAAAATTCTAATCTCAAGAGAGAAATTGACTCAAATTTCGAAGACATTTACTCTTGAAGTAAAACCAAACATTACATAGAGGAGTACCAGACGATAAGTGGTATAAAATGTTAAATCAGCGCAAATTCAGCTATTATGAGCATGTTCGCAACGAAGGAATTGCTAAAATTTACGAAGATGGACTCAATTTGGATACACCTAAGGTACCTAAAAAGTTTTTTAAGAACGCTACCGACCAATCAGAGAATGTAAGACATTTTCAAAAAGAGATGATCAAAGAAGTACAGTATGAAGTAAAGAAGTTAAGTATGACCGCTTCATTGAAACTTGACTATGCCGATCGGATAGATAAGGAAATGATATATATATAAATCAAAATGCTTCAATTATATCCAAAAATGATCCCCAAAGAAAACACAGTATCAGATAAAATCCCCGACCGGTTTGACTTCATTCTCAGAAGCTTGTCAAGGGAATGATTTATTAATTAAATCTATATTAAATCTATGTATATACATAAAATTCAAACTGAAATAGCATTCAGTGCAGGTTTCAGAAACTCTATGATACGATGTTCCATAGCTTCCCTATCAACCTTGGTTTTCGACGGTGACATCTGATAGGGAGGAGCAGCCTCAAAATTCTTTGATAATGAACTCCCACAAGAAGCTATGTGCTTGCTCATGCCTAAGATCCTATACTCTGGACGAAACATTTGCTGCCCATGTACTGTGAGCCTGTTCCTGAAAATATCTCCGGTCTGACCTATATAGAATTCTTGGCAACCTAGGCACCTAATAAAATAAATAACATTCTTCGAAGTACAACTGAGATAACGCTTTACCTCAAAGTTTCTTTCGCAATTACCAACCTTGAATTGGATGGTTTTTCCCGTTACTAAGATATCACAGAAACCGCACCTATGTTCTTCACACTGAGTAATCCCAGTTATAGTCCTTCTATTGTTATTACTCAAGATATTCAAGAGGGACCTAGGTTGCCTGAAAGACCGAACCATTCTAGTCTGCTTAAAGGGTTCCATTAATCTAAGACTGTTATAGGCTGGAGCGACCACCTTCGAATATAGATTTGGATTGTTCTTATTAAAGGTGCATACAAAAGGAATAACGTCATCATTGATAGCAGACGTGTTTCTGTCACTAGGTCTGGCATTCAGTACGTTTTCAGCACGTTCAATTTGGCGATCGATTAGTGATTCCGGATGATTTAATCTCATGAGAGAATGCTTCAATTTTTGTTGTTTCTTTTGATGACGTTCATCAGAGACGATCCTATAAATGCGCGTAGCTAAAGTAAAAGGTATATTTACCAAAACATGTTTAGGATGACCTGAGTTAAAAGGAACATATGTACGACTGTCAGTTGGGGGGGGGGTGAACTGTAGACAAATCATATCCTTCGCTTCCGTCAATCCCATGAATATATTTCCTAGACCGCCAATCGTTTTGTTTTGGAACTACATCCTGCTTCAGTAAAACGTGAAACGTTGAACTAATAGTAGCTGACTTATTATATTGACAATATACAATCCATGCGGCAGCGAATTCAAGAATCGGTTATCCTTTGTATCAATGATCAAATAGTTTGAAGTTGAGAGACTCATGATTGTAGTGATTCTTCAGTTCTATATATATGTATATTTAAATTGTCCACCCATGCTGAATCATTGGTGATAATGAAAAGTAACTCAACATTGTCAGAAAGTTGTAATCAAACTGATTCACATTCAAACAGCTGTATGCTCATCATGAAAAAAGTCATTAGAAAAAATGAAAGTTGATAATCTACCATTTATGGTAGATGTTATGGTATCTTCGTTTCTTCTTCCACTTTCCACTACCACTCACATGAGCAGGTACATCATTTTCCATGTCATTGTCTGGGAGATTTTTATGTACATCATTCATCGTGTTTAGAAGTGCTGATAATTCCACATCAATAAAGCTAAATTTCGGATGATGATTTAATTGATCATTTATCATTTGAGAATGAGCCTTATCTTCGATATATGATTTGTACTTCAATGATAAATTATACAAAAGTTATTCATACAAGTTTTACAAATTATACAAGTTTTTCAATATTTTCTATCGTTGGTTTTTTGATTCAATACGTTTTTACAAATATTTCCACATACCGAGTTAATTGTTCTATATATATTATCATATGATAACTGTGATGAATGCACTTTTTACACAGATGTGAATGTATTTAGATTATCAAAATGGTATTTCAGTTTATTTCATTTGATCTGAAGGATACATGCAAATTGCTACTTTTCTATATTATGCAAATTACATCAACCAACTAGTTCTTAAGATTCGGTTATTTGGTTTCAGAAACGCTTTTCAAACGAAATCATACAGACTTTCTGATTGGTAGAATTGTGAAGTCTGAACCATATAGATTTTGCATGCCTTTAAAAACCTTTTACTTCCGTTTGCTCAATAAAGCAAAACGTCCAACGAAGAATATACTGTTTAAACTGACACGTTTTGTAGCAACCTGCTTTCAAGATACGTGTATATACAAGTACTAGGGAGAAAACAATCAAAACCATAATCAACAATATGCTACGATTTCCGGACAAGTTCAAAGTTTTTAATCAATTTCAGAGAAAGGGATTTTTATGTGTTTCTGTATATTTCAACAATAGACAACTGCGTCTGAATTATTAATTTACGAATGGTGGTTGAATCGATATTCAGAGAAGATTACATCTATAGCACAAGTTTGCCAAGAGCTTCTTCGGGGAAATATTCTCTTTCCACATGTTGAATAATGAAAAATGTATAACGAAGAATATACTGCCCTATCTGTGACAGTGGTTCGCAGAAACCGATTTTCATGGAAGATTACATTCTCAATGACTTCAAGATAGATGCAAGCTTGTAGACAGCAACCAAGTACCATTTCGTGCCGAGTGATTGAGTTTTTAATCAATTTCCTTTAACTGGCTGTTCCGTATTTCACTTGATTGTATCGTTTTTTAGAGAAGATTACATTTTTTGTTGAAATAGGATCTGATATTTGTTTCAGGAAGACAATTCATAAGAAAAGTTATTGACTTTATCAATTAAATTTCAAAAGTGTCAGAGAAGTTCACTCTTTCATTTCTTATTGCAAAGACAATCAGACAGGTAAATGATAAAATCTGCTAAAATGAGAAGATTATCGCCAACTTTCACTGTATTTGTCAAGCAACCGTCATGAACTGCTTCGGCTAACTGATCTTTGTTGTAGGAAGATATCGACATTGAAGCAGAGACCACAGACCACCTTAATTAATGTACAGTCTATTTATTAACCCTCTGAGACTTGAAGGGGTCACGGTGTGTCTGAAACAATTTTTTGTGGGCCAAAAATGGCCATCTCTAATTTTTGATGTGCGACACTCCCCATGGTCTGAGAATGAAAAAAGTTCAAATTAAAAAAATGTTTTACCGATATCTTTTCGAGATAATGGCGTTTATTTGAAATTCAAATTCAAATTTTGAATTTCAGAATTTAAGAAATGGCCAACTCTTATTATTGTATTAAAATACTCTATAGAGGTGTCTATGATCGCATGCCAAGCTTTGTCAACTTTTGTCGATAGGTTTTCCGAGATTGGACATTATTTTTGAAATTCAAATTCAAATTTCAAAATGTATGAAATGGCCAACTCTGATTTTTGCATTATTGTACAGAGCTGTATGAGATCGCCTGTTAAGTTTTGGCAAGTTTTGTCGATTGCTTTCCGTTGAATTTAATTTGAATTTCAAATATAATGGCCTATCTCGGAGAGCTATCGACAAAACTTGCTAAAACTCAATGTGTGACCTAAGAGACCTCCATAGAGCATTCTGACACAGAAATCAGAGTTGACAATTTCGTGCATTTTGAATTTGGAAATTTGAATTTGAATTTCAAATATAATGGCCAATCTCGGAAAGATATCGGTAAAACATTTTTTAATTTGAACTTTTTTCATTCTCAGACTGTGGGGAGTGTCGCACAACAAAAATTAGAGATGGCCATTTTTGGCCCACAAAAATTGTTTCAGACATCCCGATAACAAGAATTAATTCCGATAACAAAATTTTTACTAATATTTCTAGCAGTATTAACTGAACTTTTAAAGAAAGATTTAGATAACATTTTGATAAAAGGAAATGAAATTAATTTATCTAGGAAATTTAGATAATTTGTTTTTATTTCGTAATATATATTTGGGCGAGCCGAGCCGCCCTTCTCAATCAGATATTTAATAAACAGTGATTTTATCTAACAAAGACTATGATTTTTAAAAATTTTCAAGATTTGATTTATCTTGTAATTTATCTTTTTAATATCTTATGTGAAATGGTTTTGTGCATGTCCACGATCGTCCATAATGAGTGAAATTCATTCATTCAATGTCTACATCATGCTCGTGCATGTGCATTATATTAGAAGATCTCAAAATGTAAATATTTTGTTTTCGCACATGTCCGTGCATGACTGGTTGGTCTACATAAACAAAGCAGCATAAATAAAGGTTCAAAATGAAAGCTACCAATATCTTCATCGTTCAACACTTAATGTAGACTGTTGGCAAACTTTTCACAGCAGAAATTTATCTGTTTGAGACAGGGATGTGGACTCCGACTCCGGGTGGCAAGTATAACTAATAAAAACTAATAACCTACACCATAGATCATTATAGGCTTACCTGAACCTATCTTTGGTGGTCATTGCTGTATCAATCATCAATCATTTTCGATGAAAGTTTATCAAATGTCGCTTTAAGTTGGATGCATACGACTCGGCTCCTCCCATCTTGTTGATGTGTGCTTCACACGGTTTTTCTCCAGTCTCTACCAGGCAGGAAAATCTCCATCCTTCTTCAAAAATATGAGTACACTTTCGATTTTAATATGCGCTTTAGAGGAACCATCACACACGATTAACGTGAGGTTAAGATGTGATGTTCTCAAACAAACTAGTATTTCAGGCTTGTCTCTGACGTGACCTTTGGTGCGTAGGTGTGATCGAGGCTAGGAAGGCTTGTCTTCTCTGCTAAATCACCGAGTGAAAAGACAATAATTTTTTCACTATCACGGTTCATTCCCTCAACTATTGCGAGCTTTGCATACACTGCTGTCTCTGTACTTTTGTTTGACGGAGAAAGTTGACATCAAGACAGTGACAGCTATGCACTAGAATGAATAATTTGTTTGTATTATGTTTCGGGTCTAGTTATAAGCCGGAATCCGGAGTTCCATCATTTTGATAGGACTCCGACTCCGACTCCGCATCCCTGGTTTGAGATCTCTACAGCTGTTTTGGGGATCTGAAAGTGTAGCAATTATGACTCAGTTCAGGTCTATTTCTGATTATTATGGAAAAATTTTAAATAAATGACCAAATGCAAGGGTCATGTTCTACGGAATAAATTAATTTCATTAAAATCAATTATCTTTATGGCGACAGCAAACATCGTTAAAAACGGACTCGACTCCTAGTACAACTGATAATGTGGTACATGTCGATGAATTACAAAAACACCACATTTTCGCATGTGTTTACTGAGGCTGAAAGACACCTAAAGGATGAGTTATATCGACTAACTACACTCAAACATCATTGTTTTACTTAAAATTAACTTTCCTAATGATCTGACATTGATTTAAGCAGATAAACTAAGAATTTGAAAATGTGCTCCACTGGAGGTCTGTGAGGATTAATGTTGGTATTGTCCATTCCTGGATGATGTCAATTATATAAAATGTTGCACTATCATTCGCATGAATTAAGAGCGAGATGTAGTTTTTGCTCAAAGTTTCGAGATTCTTTAACGAGAGTGTCAAAATATCATTTTTGCATAGCATTTTTTTGATGTCTATATTCTAATGTTAATGTTTTTGAAATTTTGTTTAATTGCTATGTATAAAAAAGATATCTTGCCTCTCTCGGTAAAAAGTCTCAATCTTAACAATTTATACCTATGGCAATTAAGTTTGACTTTTTCTCTAAATCTGCATTTTATAATTCGCATCGTTGATATTTTCCTTCAATGTTTTATGCTGGAGAAATGATTGAATTCATTGCACAACGTCTGTATGTGCTGTCACACAAGCGTGATTCTCAAACAGAGATAAATGTTCACTAATATCTTCATTCTATTAATAGGATTTTAGAATATTACCAATATTACACAAGGCGAAGCCGATTGCTATATCTTTGAATGGAGTACGGATGGAGTAGCTGTATAACTATTATCGAACGCGCTATGGTCTAGATTTAGATATCGACATCTGTCTTTGCCTGCAGATCTCACATAGAGAACCAGATATCATTGTGGCCCCGCTATTATGTCTATGTTAATTTCAGTAGTGCAGAAATGGATCTAAAGATAGCATCACACCTGTAGATGTCCATGATTACCGTTCTATATTACTTCAAAAGATATCTTTCAATGTGTTTCATCGTTCTATATCACTAAATATAGGTTGTCCGACATTAATGTAGAAATATGCAGATAAAATGTAGAATATGTAAGTTAGATGTCACCACAGAAGTGGATAATAGTACACTAGAATGGAAGTTTGATATCTTGCCTATGTACAATGATGGCGCATGGAAAAATCTATGGTTTGTAGATCAGATTCGATCTAAAACATTGTATCATAATGAAACTATTTGCCAAGTTGGTTGTGGAAGTTGTTGACAGCAAATTACAGGATTTTCATGAAGAGAATTGCAAGTGAGATGGCGGCATTGTTTCATGTGAAATAACCTACTATTCCATGGATTAATATATAGTGTGTCTATTTCTAGCAGTCACTGACAACAATTTTCCAATTTTTCAATATTGGAATGAGAATTAAAAATTGGTTCACAAAGTCATAATTGAAAGTGGTCGGTGTGCTGTTTGTAAGAACATCTGAAGAATTCACCGATAGAAAGTCTAATTACTGGATAATTTCTACTTCAAGCGGCTAAGAAACCTGGCGCTTTTCTGGAATAAGCACATTGAAAGTTTTTTTACCGACAATCATTTCTCAAATAAATGAAATGTCACTGGAACTTTTCAATTAATCATTGAATGACACATGTGATATTTTGGAAGCTGACATTCGAATGCATGTAGAGATTTTGAAAATTATTCAAATTTAGTGAACAGGGGAACCCTTTAAAGTAAAATGAATACTTTAAGATTTCTTGGCCTCTGATTTCAAGCTGGAGTTATGCATGTTCTGTAAATCGACAATACAAGTTGCATAAGAGTCTGATTATACTATTAATAGATGATCGGAGCGATATTTCAAAATGATGAACCTTTTAAAAGGATTTCCTTCTTTGTCATCCTGTCGGCGCAGCATTTTGTAAATTCACTATTGCTTTTCAGTACATGATCTTTGGACAAGGGCCAACAATGCAGATCAAGCATTGACCTGATAAATATAAATGTCAACCAGAAAACAAGGAAATCGGCTAGTAAAGTTTGCATTTTGACCAAAGTTCCCCCGGTGTGTGCCATAATTTTCATGCAATTTCCATTCTAGGACTTTCTATGGCATTGTTAATTTCTATGGATGTCACCGTTTGCAAATGAAATATTATTTTCAGATCAAATGTAGATATATGCAATATTGTTGTGTTTGATTTCTATGTTACGTGTGCTATTTATTGACTTTGCTATTCATACCCTTCATTCATACCCGTGCACTTCTCCAGATCGCTTCATTTCATGCTGAATTGTAATTACTTGGTGTCGGTATATAAACTTGATTTGATGTAAATAAAAGGATTTTTTTATACTGGACCCGCTGTCGTTCTTACTTGTCAAGTATGAAACGTGGAAGCATTGAAATCATAAAAATTAACAATACCAAAGAAAGAATGGAAAGAATACCTAGAATGGAAATTACATAAAAATTATGGCAAACGCCGGGGGAACTTAGTTGGGGCAAAAAGCAAATTTTACGAGCTGGTTTTCTTGTTTTCTGGTTGGCATTTACTTTTATCAAGCAAATTTGTGATCTGGATTGTTACCCCTTGTCCGAAGATCATGTGCACAAAAGCAATAATGAATTTAAAAAATACTGCAGCGACAGGATGATAAAGAAGGAAATCCTGTAAAACGCTCTGTGCGCACATCATTTTGAAATGTCGCTCTTACAATCTATCAAGAGTATAATCAGACACATATGCAACTTGTGATGTCAATTTACAGAACATGCATTACTCCTGCTTGACATCAGAGGCCAAAAAATCTTCATCACACTATATATCATTCAATGATTAATTGAAAAGTTCTAGCGACATTTCATTTATCTGAGTGATGATTGTAGGTAAAGAAGCTTTCAGTGTGTTTATTCCAGAAAAGGGCTAGGTTTCTTTACCGCTTGAAGGAGAAATTATCCAATGATTAAGAATATTCAAATGTGAATTCCTGTGATGTTCTCAAAACCAGTCCACTGACCACTTACAATCATTACTCTGTGAACCAAATTTGAAATCGCATTCCAGTATTGAAAAAATGGATAACGGTTGCCAATGATTGCTGCATATTTAAATAGTATATTAACCAACAGATTAGTGGGCTATTTCAAATGAAACAATACTACCAATTCACTTAAAATTTTCTTCAAGAAGATCCTGTAATTTGCTGTCAACAACTAACTTGAAAATAGTTTGACTATGATAGAATGTGTTAGATCGAACCTGATCTACAGACCATAGATTTGTGACATCATTGTACATGAGCAAGATATCAAACTTCCATCCAAGTGTACTATTATCTACTTCTATGATAGAAATGGATGTGATCAAAAGTAGAAATATGCAGATCAAATGTAGCTCATCAATAAATTGTACAGATTAATCATCAATCACTGCAGAGGCCATCATTTAGGATGATGATAAATTCTAGTGTCATTCAAGGTACCTTTCATAATTATTTGCCCAGGGCTCATGCCATTTAATATGGCTTCTCTAGTGTAACTCATGCATCGTGCTTAACTAAGTCGAGAATTGAAAAGATAAACTAATTGATGCAATTTGATGCAAACATTATTTAAGCTGAAATATGCACCAACTTCTTTGTTGCCTTTTTGTGGGCAATGGGCATTATGTTCAACAGTCTGATTAAATAAATATTTTATATCTGTTATTGGTGAATCCTTGGTACCTTCGGGTTTGTATGGACTCATCTTCACTATTAAAAACTTTTTTATATTCCGAATGTGAATAATCATCAAACATTTTTTTAACTTTTATATCAGTAGGCAATGTTTCTAGATAGTTTTTATAATTATTTAATTTTAATATATTTCCTTCATCAGCTCGATCTACATTTTGTAAATGCAATTTACTTTGTAAATGAGATTGATAACTTCTTTTTGTTTGCAACTTTTTTTTACATAAGTTACAATAAAACTTGGTACTTTCGATTTTTTTATTTTTTAAAGAAAAAATTTGTGTTTTAATTTTAGATATAACTATTCTAATATCAAGGTCTTGAGAGTTATTTTATATTATTATATATTTCACGTTCTTTAGTTATTTTATTTTCTTTATCACATTAAGTTTTATCATATTAAGTTTTATCATATTAAGTTTTATCATATTAAGTTTTATCATATTAAGTTTTATCATATTAAGTTTTATCACATTAAGTTTTATCACATTAAGTTTTATCATATTAAGTTTTATCATATTAAGTTTTATCATATTAAGTTTTATCATATTAAGTTTTATCATATAACGTTTTATCGAAAGATAATTTAAATTTATTTTCACTAACTATTGATTCTTCATCATCATCATAAATTGATTCTTCAACATCATAAATTACACTTTTTGATATAGGATGCCATTCCCTGATAGGAATATCTAATTCCAAATTATATTTATTATTTGATAATAATATAATAGTGAAAAATATTGGTCTTTGATCTCTTTTGGAAAATTTAATAACACCACCATAATCTGAATCATTTTTAGTTTTTATTAAAGATGATAAAATTTTAAATTGATTAGATGTAAATCCTAATTTAAATTTTGTAGACCCGACACATAGTTGTCTAACAGTATCTTCAACTATTCCATCATTATTATTTTCAATTGTAAGAAAATAAATTTAGATAAATTTTGATTATATGTAGTATTAATATCATGTTGAGATATAAATTTTTCTTCACTTAAATTTTTATAATTACTAATATTTTTATAATCTTTGTTACCATTCACACCTTTTTCAGATGTTTCAGAATCATCATCTCTATTAACATCATCTACATTATCATCATCATCATCATTATTATCATCATTATTATTATAAGATCCTTTAAAATTATTATTATAAGATTCTTTAAAATTATTATTATAAGATTCTTTAAAATTATTATGATTATGATTATGGTCATTGTTAATAGTATAAGGTGTTGTCCACATATAAATTTTTTTCTTGTTGAGCTAAACCATTGATATATGATTTTAACAAATTAATATTTAAATTTGAATATAATCCTATATATGTATCATCATCATATCTTTGGGGCATTTCTAATGTTTCTTGTTTATAAATTGTATCTCTATAATATATTTGACATAATAACTCTTCATTATGTTTTTTACTCTCGATATGAATATTATATTGGTTTTGTTCATCAGCAAATAATCTAATTTTTTCCTTTGAAAAAGATTTTAATTTTCTAACTAATTCTCTAATATTGATATAATTAATAATTTTAGTTTCTATCCAATCAGTATTACTAATCGGCAAAACTGCTCTAATAAATCCATAAACATTATTATGACCAATAATAACCATATTTTCTTTATTCAATTCCACATAAGCTACATCATTATATTTGCTTACTATATCCATAAATTTTATAAATGGATCCCCCGGAAAAATACAATAGTTAGTTTCTATGGAAGGTAAACCTTGAGTCTGTTCTCTAAATATTTCTGTTTGTAATTCAAATAAAATATTTACATCTATGCATGGATTATTATTATCGAAACATTTATTTTCAAATCCCGATGATCTCTTCGAATAAGAAGAACAGGATGATGCGGGCGAATTTAATTTTTTTAAATTTGCTTTTTCCATTTTTTTATTTTTATTAGAAAAAATTTTATTTTCTGTTAGAAAAAATTTTATTTTTATTAGAAAAAATTTTATTTTTTGTTAGAAAAAATTTTATTTTTATTAGAAAAAAATTTATTTTTTTATTTTTGTTAGAAAAAATTTCATTTTTATTAGAAAAAATTTTATTTTTTTATAATGAGAAAAAATTTCATTTTTGTTAGAAAAAATTTTATTCATATTAGAAAAAATTTTATTTTTTTATAATAAGAAAAAATTTTATTTTTATCAGAAAAAAATTTATTTTTTTCTCATTATATTAAAAAAATTACTTTATGATTGTTAATGATGTTACCAAATGTTGGTGGAGGTGCATATATCCCGAATAATCGTGAATTAAAAATAGAAATAGAAAATTATATCATGAAAACTGGAGACGTTTTATCTGGTCCATTGCATCTTTCTATTCTTCCGCAACAAAATACAGAGTTAACAAATAAACAATATGTTGATACACAAATCAATGACTTAAAAGAAAAATATATAAACGATGTTTTGGTTCCACTGATGAATGAATTAAAGTTGCTAAAACTTAATGACAAATCATTAAACGAAAAATTATTAAAACTTGATAAAAAGGATAGAGAGCTAGAAGCAGATATAGCAAAACTTTTTAAAAAGATTTCAGAACAATCAAAAATTTTAATATTACTTTCTATAAATTTAAAATCTGCAGTCATTAAAAATAAGTATCAGATAAAAATGTTAAAAGAACAATTAGAAGATGAAATATAAAAACTACCTGAAAGAATTTTAAAAAAATTAAAACAGTTACAAACTACATTCCAAAAAAGTGTTGATGAATTAAGTTCTAAAATTACTCAACAAATGAAAAAGATGAATAGAATAATAAATGAAGTAAACTCACTTAATCAAAAAGTTGATAAAATGAAAAATCTTAAAATCAATTTAGAAAATGAATTAAAGAAAAATTTACAAGAAAACTCTAAAGAAAATAAAGAACAGTTAGATTCTGTTAAAAAACAGTTAGATGTTCTTAAAGTTAAATTGAATGCTCTTAAAACGGCATTGAAGATTAATCAGCAGAAAATGCAAGTTAATAGAAAAGAAATTAAAATACATCACACGCTGCTTGACGCAATAGATAACGTACAACGGAAAATTAATAAAGTTATCTCGACGTTGTTGTCCATTCACAAACGTAAATCTTGATAGAACATTGTTCAGAGGCTTTAGCCGATCGGACCAAAGGTCCTCAGGTTACTAACCTATCGGAGCGAAGCTCCTCGAGGCTTTAGCCGATCGGACCAAAGGTCCTCAGGTTCCTAACCAATCGTAAATATTTTTTCCCAAAAGTCAAATTTATTCCTAAAAAAATGCCTATAATTTATAAACACAATCTTAAACATTTTGCTTCAAATCAAAAAATTGCTCATGAACCATCTATGAAATCTGTTTACCATTATGACAGTGTAGAAACAATTCAAAAAGAAGGGGCTGGCATCTTTTCTGGTATTGGAAGCATCGTTAACTTAATTAAAAATAAAGATTTGATTACATCTGCTGCAAAAGGAGCAGCTGCTGTAGGTAGTACAGCTAGTGCAATATCAAATGCTGTTAAGTCTCAAAACGAATTAAAACAACTAGAAACTATTCGTAAACTTAAGAATGATTCTGAAGAACTAAAAAATTTAAAAAAACTTTCAGATGAAACAAAAAACAAAATTGCTAACATAGCTGTGGGAGGTGAAACCTTGAGGAGCGGAGCTCCGTTTGATAGTAAACATAATGAAAAAACAATTGAAGAAATAAGAGGTAATGGTCTAGCAAAATTCTAAAATTATATTTTAGTAAAATTTTTTTTAGTAAAATGTTTTAGTAATTTTTTTTTAGTAATTTCTTTAGTAAAATTTTTCTGTCTGTGAGAAAAAACAAAAAAGTCAAATTATTTTTTAAAAAATGTCTTCTCTTATCGAAAGCAAATTTAGATTAGACGATCCTCCGTTCGTCAGTTACAATCAAAAAAAGAATGACTATATAAGAATTGCTATGAATCCCGGATCTTCTAGTAGAGTGAATACTGGAGGTGATTTAATTTTTGAAGTTGATAATCAGCAGAGTTATATATATTTACCGATTCGTTTTTACACTATGAAATATCTTTATATAGTGATGCTAATTTTACAACACCATTACCAGATACCGATATTATTGCATTAGAGAATAATTTTTTTCCAAAATTATTTACACAAATGCGTTTAGATGTTGCAACTCAAAATATAGAAACAATAAGGGATTCTCCAGGTGTAATTGATACAATGCTTAGATTTGTAACAATTGGTGAAAATAATAAAAAGCATGAAATCGAAGGTTGGTTTCCTGATACTAATGATGGTATAATTGTTGATGATTTAACTCACGCTGGAACAGATGCAGCAGGAATTGCGAAAGATGTAGAAAATATTGCAAATCATTTAAATAAAACAAATAATGATTCATATAAAGAAAGACGTAAATTTAACAAGAAAAGTAAACAGACAGTTAAATGGTCATTCTCTCCATTATTCGGTTATTTAGATTATGACAAAATATCATATCAATTAAAATTTAAATAAATAATTCATCGTGCATGAATTAATCTTTTTTGATAAGACTGGAAAAAAAGCATATTTAAAAATTGATAGACTTGAATGGTGGATTAAGCATATTACTCCTAGTTTAGAGGTTGAAACAGCTATTGCAAATAGATTAAATACTAACAAACCAATTCCAGTAAATTTTCTAAAGCGTACTGCTAGTTCAGTAACTTTTTCCGAACAAAGATTTAACTGGCATTTTACTAGAACTTCGAATACTCCAAGATATTTATTACTAACATTTCAAAGAAATAATTCTCCAAGTTTTGATAAGAACAATAATCTTTTTCATATTAATACAATTCAAAGTTTACAAGTTTCATTAAATCAAACCCGATATCCAATTGATCCATTAAGATTCGATGATACCAATAATCAATTTATGGAAGGATATGATGCTTATAGAAATCTTTGTATAGAATTTCGAGTTGAACCACAATTAACTCCTGGAGATTGGAGACATTTATATCCAATTTTCTGTTTCGATTTAAGTGCACAATCTGAAGATATTATCAAGACTGGTTGTGATGTTACAATCAATATTGAAAAGAAAGATTCCACAACTTCATTGATGGCTTATGGTTTATTGTTAGAAGATGTAAAATATTCTATTGAAATTCTTAATGGAAAGATGGCTACGATCGGTTAGTATCCTTAGGCACTTTGGTCCGATAGGCTAAAGCCCAAGACTTCGTCGATTAATTAATTATTTTTTTCATAACTTAGATTTTCTCATAACTAGAATAGATTAAAATTTTTCGAAACTTAAAATTTTTCATAACTAGAATAGATTAAAAATTTTCGTAACTTAAAATTTTTTTATTAAAAATGTCGGAAGCGAAAAGTAATAATAATAAAACTGTTGAATTGAAATTACGTAATATTGTTGACAAAAATACCCCTAAAACTATTACTATTAATAAAAAAAAGTATTACATAAGTAAACCAATGATAGAGAATATTCAATTACAAGAAGAAAAGAATGGCGGGATTCTCCCATTAATTCCACTAATAATAGGTGGCATAGCAGCAGGAAGTGTTGCAGGTGGGACAGCTGGTATTGTTCAAGCAGTAAATAAAAATAAATCAGAGAAGGCAGCATTAGAAGAACAAAAACGTCATAACAGAGAGCTAGAGAAAGTTGCTAGAGGGCAAGGAGTAGTAGATAATTTTATTAGTAAATTAAATTTAGTTGATGAAGGAAAACGAGTTCTCAAAAACATTCTACATAATGTTGATGATTTAATTGGAATTAAAGAAACTAAAGATAGTTCTGGAATATATCTAAGTCCAAGTATGATTCGGTAATAACCTCAGGACCTTTGGTTCTATTAGGTAAAACCTATTATTTTATCTTTTAAAATGAATTCTACAA
Source organism: Prostheceraeus crozeri (assembly GCA_907163375.1). NCBI lineage: Eukaryota > Metazoa > Platyhelminthes > Polycladida > Euryleptidae > Prostheceraeus > Prostheceraeus crozeri. The sequence continues at coordinate 192,451 of CAJQUW010014543.1, read as the reverse complement.
ATTCCGAAAATTTAATTAAATTAAAAATTGCTAATTTAGATTTATTGAATTATCTCTTAAAAGTACATAAACCCCTAAATTGTCAGCATATTGGAGGTGACATACAAAAAACATTAGAAAACTTTCCTGGATTTATTTGGAGTAAATATTCGAAAGAAAAACATCTTCCTGGTCATTCATATACCGGTCCAGGAACTCGATTAGATATAAGATTAGATGAAAATAATAATACAAAACCAGGTGAAGAACCAATAAATAGAGTAGATGAAGCAGATTACAGACATGATTTAGCTTATCGAAATCATGACCTAAGTTCTCGACATGTAGCTGATAAGAATATGATTCAAGAATTAGATAGTATTCAGAATCCTACATTTAGAGAAAGAATTGAAAGAATGTTTGTTAAGAAAGCTTTACAAGCTAATATATTGCTCGGTCAGGGTTTAAATGAAACGACAGCAAAGCTGTCTGAGAGCAACGCTCGAACTTATGCCTCCGAAATTCATAAAGAATACAGAAGGCCTAAATATTTATTGAAAGTAAAAGTATTTAATAAAGATGATATTTGGAGTGCTGATCTTATTCATATGCCGAATGAAAAAGATTATAAATACGCATTGACCGTTATAGATTTATATACACGATACGCTTGGGTAAAGCCTTTAAAAAATAAAAGTGGTCTATCAGTTAAATATGCGTTTGAAGAAATCTTTAAAGAAACTAATAGAAAGCCAAGGAAATTGTTTGTTGATAAAGGGTCTGAGTTTTATAACAGAAATGTTAGGCCACTATTTGAAACAGTTTATTCAACTGAAAATGCAGGAAAGGCTGTAGTGATAGAAAGATTCAATCGGACGTTAAAAAATAAATTATTCAAGAAATTTACTGAGCAACGAAATCAGAAATGGCTGAAGATATTACCAGGAATTGTAGAGCAGTACAATAATAAAGTTCATTCAGGTATTGAAGAAACTCCAAAGAAGGCTTCTGACGATCCTGATTTGATACGAAAGAAAATATTCGAAAATAATTATTCAAATGAGAGTAATCCGAATTTGCAGAAACTTAAGCCGAAATTTAAAATTGGAGATAGAGTTAGAATATTTAAGTATAAAAATAAATTTGAAAAAGGCTTTGTTGGCTACTGGACTAAAGAAATATTTGAAGTTTGTAAAATAAATCAAACTTATCCGATTACTTACGAAATCAAAGATTTAGATGATGAAAATATCAGAGGCCGATTTTATCAAAATGAATTACAAAGAAGTGATTTTTAATTATCATTATTATTGGAACTAACGTTTCAAGAATGAAATTCCCTTGTTTAATTCTAACATAATATCAAGAAATGGTACTCCTTTTTGTAATTTAAATAAAACATAAAGACATAATTGACCACAGTAAATAGTTCCTGGTTTTTGAATTTGAAACGTATTATAAGTTCCATTTCCAAGTATTTCTCTTACTTCATTTGTAGGTGGAAGTCCATAAGAGTCGAAATAGTAATTATCTCCGTTTATCTTAGACGTACCTGCAGACCAATGTATTCCTTTTTCATCTGATGTGTGAAGATTTGTTATGAAATTTATAGTTGAAACTTTGTTCCGGGAACTGAAGGTTGGCTTATTTTTTGGGAGTTGTAATTCGTCTCTCATCAATAGGTGAAAATTCTTTACTCCCAATTGATTAGCGATTTTCTTTAGATCAAAATTTGTAGTTGTTTGCGTTCCATATAATTTTAAAAACTCATTTATGTTGCTCATTTTATAATAAAGAAATTTCTTAAGGGACGCCGGAGTAGGATTTGCTGGATATATATTCCACGTCTTACAAATGTCTAAGTGGGTGTAGCAGCTGTTTGTTCTTTAATACATTGTTTCCTTTCAAATGTTTGAGTGGGAGGTCACAGCTCTTTGCTCTGAAATGCCTTTTCTTCATAAATGCGAGAAGCAGATGTTCTCTACAATTGAGTGATCATCTGAGTGCAAAGCAGTAGCAACAACAGGAATTGTAAGAACGCCAGATGAAATGACAATTGTAAATACTCCTAAACTTATTGTTAAGAATATGCCAATTCCTTCAAATATTTTTAGACACATAATTTTAGTTATCTCATATTTTAAAAACCTGAAAAATGGATTTAAAAGACGTTTTTAAAAATACTAACTTTTATGATTTTCGGTGTCCTTGAACGGTCATGATTTTCAAGGTAAAAATTGTAATTCTCAAATTTGAAATTCTTAACTTTTCTGATTTTACGGTGTCCTGGAACGGTCATGATTTTCAAGGTAAAAATTGTAATTCTCAAATTTGAGATTTTGAAAAATTTGAAAAATTGGGTATTTTCAAAAACGCCTAAATTTATGAATTTAGGTCTTCATAACCTGAAAAAATGACCAAAATTCATGAATCTAGTCGTTTTTAAAGATACCAATTTTTCAAAAAATGATACTTTTTAAATGGACTAAATTTATGAATTTAGGTCTTAAAAACCTGAAAAAGGGACAAAATTCATGAATTTATGTCGTTTTTAAAGATACTATTTTTTTGAATTTTATGGTGTCCTGGAACGGTCTTTTGACCATTACTTACGTTCAATTTGGTGCACACTGCTAACAAATGATCAATGAAAGTAGCATGACAAGCAAGCTAAACGAAAAAGGAGGAATTCATTCAGAGCACTTTTATGGTTGTTACCAATCGTCGGAGGTGACTATCGATGCATTGACACTTATCTTGATCTTGTTATTAGACTACATATCTTGTATCTCTACATTGTCCGATTTCGCAATTAACTAAAGCTTCTAATATAAGCAGTCACCTCGGTCGGTTGGCAACTATCATGAAAGTCCGCTTTCAGTTTGCTTGCTTGCTTGCCACGCTACTTTCTTATATAATTATTAATAAAACGCTAATGTCGGAATCATATTATCTACATGCAATCATTTCATCATCTAGCTGACTACATTACAGATGCAGAGTTGGAAGTGGGTGGTGAGTCAAGTCTCGTTGACCCACTTACAGCCAAGTTGACCAATCACACTTTCACTAAATGATATTTTAATTACGCGGGAAATGAGATGATTAGAATAGAATAGAATAATTCTTTATTTGGTTCACTTGTTTGCATGCGGTGAACTCTACAAACTACGATGAAATTACGAAAAAGATAATGGTCACAGAGGAGCATAAAATAGAAATAAAAGTACTACAAACAGAAAATTATTTACAAAAACGAATAAAAGAGTTCTGAAATCGCTTGGTTCTTTGATGGGGCGGCCGGAGTGTCCTTGTAGAACGAGTCCTAGCGTTCTGTTCATGTACAGGTTTAAACATTGACCGGAGAAGATGGCGGTCATCTCTTTCTATATCATAAAAAACCTATTCTCAAGTTTTCTAAGCACAAACAATTAGATCGTCATTCAAGCAGCCCTCAGAGCCAATGATACGCATAGCCCGCCTCTCAAGAAGTAAAAGACGTGTCAACAAGTACTGTGAGGCGTTACAAAATGCTCCAAAAGAATATGTAACAAGAGATCTAATAAAAGCAACATGACATTAAGATCTACACCAGAGCGGCGTAGATTCCGCAGAAGAAACAATCTTTGGGAACCCTTTTTAATCACATAATCTATATGGATATTCCATTTCAAGTCACAGCTGAAAAATAGACCCAGGTATTTAAATGATGAAACTTGCTTCAAAAAACAATCATCAGAAGTTTTCACAGAGCAAACTTGAAAATTCGGTTTCGTACAGATGTCCATCACAACACATTTGCTATTATTAATGGGTAAATGGTTCTGATATGACCATGAACACGACACTATCCCATTCTGTTTGTAGCCTGTCATCACGAGCATCTCTGACAAAATGCAAAAACAAGACATCATCTGCATACTTCACAATCGAGGTTTTTTACACACGGGGGATAGGTTATCAAATAGTAAGAGTAAACAGAACCGGACCTAAAACGCTTCCCTGGGGAACACCGCTCGGAGCATTAGACCAAAAAGACAGCATGTCATTGTACAAAACTCGTTGAGTTCTCCCGGACAGAAAACAAGACACCATACTGATAATAAAGGGAGGAAAACAATTTTTTCCCGCACTTACAATGAGATGATGCGGGAGCTTCTCAAACGCTTTAGACAAATCAATGGACATAAGCCTGACGGCTCCAGAGCCGGAATCTAAAAAAACTCAGAATTTGATGCCGATCTTTAATAAGTGCACATGTAGTGCCACTACCAGCGCGCGGAATGTAAGCAAACTGTGATTCATTTGCAGAATATTTAACACAAAGCAGAATAAATTTCTTTAATATAATCTTTTCAAAGATGGTTGACAACGCCGAAACAATGGAGATTGACCGATAATCACATAACTCCCTGGGTTTACTAACCTTCGGGACAAGGATAATATTATCTGACTTTAAACAAGTAGGAAAAATACCTTTACAGAGAGACCAATTTAATAAATCAGCAATAGCATGTGAGAGTATGAAGTCAAAATTCCGAAATATCCAAGCAGGAATACCGTCTGGTCAAACACAAGATTTCTTAAAATGACGAAGTTGATCACATACACTGTAAATCGCTCAATACCAATCACATACGAAGGATACATAGAAAAATATTTTTTTCGTATATTTCTTTATTCTCTTGGTATATATTTGTATGCTTTTTGTATGCTATTTCAAATGTGGCTATGCTTTACATACTAAAGCCATACCAGAACAATGTTAAAGGAAAGTATCAATGATTTCTAATATATGTTGATTTAGGACCTTTTGTCAATAAAGATCACACTAATGTTACTACTGTTTTGTAAGTAGTAAGATAATGACATTTAATAGTCAAACTTACAATACTGAATTCGATTTTAATACATGTAAGTCTAAGGCATTTCATAAATAATCAATAGGTTTTTAACCATCAACAATTATGCATTATGTGATTTTGGAACTAAGTATATTTTCAATCCGAAAAGAGACGCAAATAGAACGCAAAGACAGTTATGTTTGAGACATATAAGTCAACATGGTTGCTCGATAGTTATCGTATTATTTAAATGATGTTTATCAATTTAGTTCATGGAAATGAGCTAATTATGAGTCTTGTGAGTGCCATAAGACAAGTAGCGAAGATGACATGCGGCGTTACTTTAACAATAATTCCAATCTAGTTAAATACCACACTTTCACAAAGAAATATTCACGACTGGTATTACTGGAAAAATGTTATTTGACATTAGTATGTAATATAACTTATTTTTTGCCATGTGACTTAAAGCTCTTCATCATCGGTTCTCGTATATAAAACATACCAACAACTCGTATTTCAGTGTAAAACAGTCAATCACAGATAGAATAGTTCGTATCCCTACATACCAATCACATACGAAAGTAAGTGAGATGTGGTATGAAAAACATACCAGATCTCTGTAAACATACGAGAATCTGGTATCAGATGTTAGTTTCAAATTGTATGTGATTTTGGTATATGTTTGTATGTACTTTTCGTATCCAGCGATTTACAGTGTACTTCAGATATTGAAATCTGGGGGACATCAAAAGACGTAACATCGCACAATGGAATTCCCAAGTCAGAATCAAAACTTTGAAAATTAGAGCAGAAATAATTACACAAATCATCAGGAGAGAAATCAATAGAAGAGTGAGGCTTTCTGTTACCCGATTAGACACGCTAGTAATGGGCAAAAGACCGTTCCAGGACACCACAAAATTCAAAAAAATAGTATCTTTAAAAACGACATAAATTCATGAATTTGAACATTTTTTCAGGTTTTTAATACCTAAATACATGAATTTAGTCTATTCAAAAAGTACCATTTTTTCAAAAAATTGTATCTTTAAAAACGACATAAATTCATGAATTTGAACCCTTTTTCAGGTTATGAAGACCTAAATTCATAAATTTGGGCGTTTTTAAAAATACCCAATTTTTCAAATTTTTCAAAATCTCAAAATTTGAGAATTACAATTTTTTCATTGCTAAAATCATGACCGTACAAGGACATCGAAAATCATAAAAGTTAGTATTTTTAAAAATGACTAAATTCATGAGTTTAGACGTTTTTAAAATATGAGATAACTAAAATTATGTGTCTAATAATATTCGAAGGAAATGGCATATTCTTAACAATAACTCAATTGTAGAGAACATCTGCTTCTCGCATTTATGAATAAAAGGCATTTCAGTGTAAAGAGCTGTGACCTCCAACTCAAACATTTGAAAGGAAACAATGTACGAAAGAACAAACAGCTGCTACACCCACTTAGACATTTGTAAGACGTGGAATTTATAACCAGCAAATCCTACTCCGGCGTCCCTTAAGAAATTTTTTTATTATAAAATGAGCAACATAAATGAATTTTTAAAATTATATGGAACGCAAACAACTACAAATTTTGATCTAAAGAAAATCGCAAGTCAATTGGGAATAAAGAATTTTCATGTTCTAATGAGAGACGAGTTACAATTGATCAAAAATAAGCCAACAGGAACCTTCAGTTCCCGGAACAAAGTTCCATCAATAACTATAAATTTCATAACAAATCTTCACACGTCAGACCAAAAAGGAGTACATTGGTCAGCGGAGCATAGAAATAAAAATGGAGATAATTACTATTTCGACTCTTATGGATTGCCTCCAACAAATGAAGTCAAAAAATTACTTGGCAATGGAACTTATAATACATTTCAAATTCAAAAACCGGGAATTACTTACTGTGGTCAATTATGTCTTTATGTTTTATTTAAATTGCAAAAAGGAGTACCATTTCTAGATATTATGTTAGAATTGAACGAACCTTAGGTTCTATGGCTACGCCTAATAAGGGAATTTCATTCCCGAAACGTTAGTTCCAATAATAATGATAATTAAAAATCACTTCGTTGTAATTCATTTTGATAAAATCGGCCTCTGATATTTTCATCATCTAAATCTTTGATTTTGTAAGTAATCGGATAAGTTTGATTTATTTTACAAACTTCAAATATTTCTTTAGTTCAATAGCCAACAAAGCCTTTTTCAAATTTAATTTATACTTAAATATTCTAACTCTATCTCCAATCTTAAATTTCGGCTTAAGTTTCTGTGAATTCCGATTACTCTCATTCGAATAATTATTTTCGAATATTTTTTTCTTATCAAATCTGGATCGTCAGAAGCATTCTTTGGAGTTTCTTCAATACCTGAATGAATCTTATTGTTATACTCTTCTACAACTCCTGGTAATATCTTCAACCATTTCTGATTTCCTTGCTCAGTAAATTTCTTAAAAATTTTATTTTTTAATGATCTATTGAATCGCTCAATTACTACAGCCTTTCCTGCATTTTCAGTTGAATAAACTGTTTCAAATGGTGCCTGAACATTTCAGTTATAAAATTCCGACCTTTTATCAACGAATAGCTTCCTTGGTGTTCTCTTACTTTCTTTAAAGATTTCTTCAAACGCATATTTAACTGATAGACCACTTTTATTTTTTAAAGGCTTTACCCAAGCGTATCGTGTATATAAATCTATAACGGTCAATGCGTATTTATAATCTTTTTCATTCGGCATATGAATAAGATCAGCACTCCAAATATCATCTTTATTAAATACTTTTACTTTCAATAAATATTTAGGCCTTCTGTATTCTTTATGAATTTCGGAGGCATAAGTTCGAGCGTTGCTCTCAGACAGCTTTGCTGTCGTTTCATTTAAACCCTGACCGAATAATATTTTAGCTTGTAAAGCTTTCTTAACAAACATTCTTTCAATTTTTTCTCTAAATGTAGGGTTTTGAATACTATCTAATTCTTGAATCATTTTCTTATCAGCTGCATGTCGAGAACTTAGATCATGATTTCGATAAGCTAAATCATGTCTATAAGCGGCGGCATCTACTCTATTTATTGGTTCTTCACCTGGTTTTGTATTATTATTCTCATCTAGTCTTATATCTAATCGAGTTCCTGGACCGGTATATGAATGACCAGGAAGATGTTTTTCTTTCGAATATTTACTCCAAATAAATCCAGGAAAGTTTTCTAAAGTTTTTTGTATGTCACCTCCAATATGCTGACAATTTGAGTTTTTATTTTTGTTTAATAGATAATTCAATAAATCTAAATTAGCAACTTTTAATTTAATTAAATTTTCGGAATTTGTGGAATTTGCGGAATCCATTTTTAAAGATAAAAAAATTTCAAAAGATAAAATAAATTTTTTACCGAAAAGAACCTTGTTCAGAGGCTTTAGCCGATCGGACCAAAGGTCCTGAGGTTATTACCTTATCATACTAGGACTTAGATATATTCCAGAACTATCTTTAGTTTCTTTAATTTCAATTAAATCGTCAACATTATGTAGAATGTTTTTGAGAACTCGTTTTCCTTCATCAACTAAATTTAATTTACTAATAAAATTATCTACTACTCCTTGCCCTCTAGCAACTTTCTCTAGCTCTCTGTTATGACGTTTTTGTTCTTTTAATGCTGCCTTCTCTGATTTATTTTTATTTACTGCTTGGACAATACCAGCTGTCCCACCTGCAACACTTCCTGCTGCTGCTATGCCACCTATTATTAGTGGAATTAATGGGAGAATCCCGCCATTCTTTTCTTCTTGTAATTGAATATTCTCTATCATTGGTTTACTTATGTAAAACTTTTTTTTATTAATAGTAATAGTTTTAGGGGTATTTTTGTCAACAATATTACGTAATTTTAAATCAACAGTTTTATTATTATTACTTTTCGCTTGCGTCATTTTTAATAAAAAAACTTTAAGTTACCAAAAATTTTAATCTACTCTACTTATGAAAAATTCTTAAGTTACCAAAAATTTTAAGTTATCAAAAATTCTTAAGTTACCAAAAATTTTAATTAACCTATAGAATTTTGTTCAGAGACTTCAGATGAATCTAGACATTTTTCCATTAAGAACTTCAATAGAATATTTTACATCTTCTAGCAATAAACCATAAGCCATCAATGAAGTTGTGGAATCTTTTTTTTCAATATTAATTGTTACATCACAACTATTTTTAATAATATCTTCTGATTGTGCACTTAAATCGAAACAGAAAATTGGATATAAATGTCTCCAATCTCCAGGAGTTAATTGTGGTTCAACTCCAAATTCCATACAAAGATTTCGATAAGAATCATATCCTTCCATAAATTGATTATTGGTATCATCAAATCTTAATGGATCAATTGGATATCGGGTTTGATTTAAAGCAACTTGTAAACTTCGAATTGTATTAATATGAAAAAGATTATTGTTCTTATCAAAACTTGGAGAATTATTTCTTTGAAATGTTAGTAATAAATATCTTGGAGTATTCGAAGTTCTAGTAAAATGCCAGTTAAATCTTTGTTCGGAAAAAGTTACTGAACTAGCAGTACGCTTCATAAAACTTACTGGAATTGGTTTGTTAGTGTTTAATCTATTTGCAATAGCTGTTTCAACCTCTAAACTAGGAGTAATATGATTTATCCACCATTCAAGTCTATCAATTTTTAAATATGCTTTTTTTCCAGTCTTACCAAAAAAGATTAATTCATTATTTGTTGTCCGATGAATTATTAACTTAAATTTTAATTGATATGATATTTTGTTATAATCTAAATAACCGAATAATGGAGACAATGACCAATTAACTGTCTGTTTACTTTTCTTGTTAAATTCACGTCTTTCTTTATATGCATCATTATTTGTTTTATTTAAATGTTTTGCAATATTTTCTACATCTTTCGCAATTCCTGCGGCATCTGTTCCAGCGTGAGTTAAATCATCAACAATTATACCATCATTAGTATCAGGAAACCAACCTTCGATTTCATACTTTTTATTATTTTCACCAATTGTTACAAATCTAAGCATTGTATCAATTACACCTGGAGAATCACTTATTGTTTCTATATTTTGAGTTGCAACATCTAAACGCATTTGTGTAAATAATTTTGGAAAAAAATTATTCTCTAATGCAATAATATCGGTATGTGGTAATAGTGTTGTAAAATTAGCATCACTATATAAAGAATATTCACAATGTAAAAACGAATCGGTAAATATATATAACTCTGCTGATTATCAACTTCAAAAATTAAATCACCTCCATTATTTACTCTACTGGAAGATCCGGGATTCATAGCAATTCTTATATAGTCATTCTTTTTTTGATTGTAACTGACGAACGGAGGATCGTCTAATCTAAATTTGCTTTCGATAAGAGAAGACATTTTTTAAAAAATAATTTGACTTTTTTGTTTTTCTCACAGACAGAAAAATTTTACTAAAGAAATTACTAAAAAAAATTACTAAAAAATTTTACTAAAAAAAATTTTACTAAAATATAATTTTAGAATTTTGCTAGACCATTACCTCTTATTTCTTCAATTGTTTTTTCATTATGTTTACTATCAGACGGAGCTCCGCTCCTCAAGGTTTCACCCCGTACAGCTATGTTAGCAATTTTGTTTTTTGTTTCCTCTGAAAGTTTTTTTAAATTTTTTAGTTCTTCAGAATCATTCTTAAGTTTACGAATAGTTTCTAGTTGTTTTAATTCGTTTTGAGACTTAACAGCATTTGATATTGCACTAGCTGTACTACCTATAGCAGCTGCTCCTTTTGCAGCAGATGTAATCAAATCTTTATTATTTTTAATTAAGTTAACGATACTTCCAATACCAGAAAAGATGCCTGCTCCTTCCGTGTGAACTGTTTCTACACTGTCATAATGGTAAACAGATTTCATAGATGGTTCATGAGCAATTTTTTGATTTGAAGCAAAATGTTTAAGATTGTGTTTATAAATTATAGGCATTTTTTAGGATTAAATTTGACTTTTGGGAAAAAATATTTACGTTAAGATTTACGTTTGTGAATGGACAACAACTTCGAGATAACTTTATTAATTGCCTGTTGCACTTTATCTATTGCGTCAAGCAGCGTGTGATGTACTTTAATTTCTTTTCTATTAACTTGCATTTTCTGCTGATTAATCTTCAATGCCGTTTTAAGAGCATTCAATTTAACTTTAAGAACATCTAACTGTTTTTTAACAGAATCTAACTGTTCTTTATTTTCTTTAGAGTTTTCTTGTAAATTTTTCTTTAATTCATTTTCTAAATTGATTTTAAGATTTTTCATTTCATCAACTTTTTCATTAAGTGAGTTTACTTCATTTATTATTCTATTCATCTTTTTCATTTGTTGAGTAATTTTAGAACTTAATTCATCAACACTTTTTTGGAATGTAGTTTGTAACTGCTTTAAATTTTTTTTAATTCTTTTAGGAGGTTTTTCTATTTCATCTTCTAATTGTTCTTTTAACATTTTTATCTGATGTTTATTTTTAATGACTGCAGATTTTAAATTTATAGAAAGTAATATTAAAATTTTTGATTGTTCTGAAATCTTTTTAAAAAGTTTTGCTATATCTGCTTCTAGCTCTCTATCCTTTTTATCAAGTTTTAATAATTTTTCGTTTAATGATTTGTCATTAAGTTTAAGCAACTTTAATTCGTTCATCAGTGGAACCAAAACATCGTTTATATATTTTTCTTTTAAGTCATTGATTTGTGTATCAACATATTGTTTATTTGTTAACTCTGTATTTTGTTGCGGAAGAATAGAAAGATGCAATGGACCAGATAAAACGTCTCCAGTTTTCATGACATAATTTTCTATTTCTATTTCTAATTCACGATTATTCGGGATATATGCACCTCCACCAACATTTGGTAACATCATCTTTTAACAATAAAAAAATAAAATTTTTTCAAATATAAATAAAAAAATAAAATTTTTTCTAATAAAAATAAATAAATAAAATTTTTTCTAATAAAAATAAGAAGATAAAATTTTTTCTAATAAAAATAAAAAAATAAATTTTTTTCTAATGAAAAAAAAAAATAAAATTTTTTCTAATAAAAATAAAACAATAAATTTTTTTCTAATAAAAATAAAAAATAAAATTTTTTCTAATAAAAATAAAAAAATAAAATTTTTTCTAATAAAAATAAAAAAATGGAAAATCCAAATTTAAAAGAATTATATTCTCCCGTATCATCCTGTTCTTCTTATTCGACGAGATCAACGGGATTTGAAAATAAATGTTTTGATAATAATAATAATAATCCATGTATAGATGTTAATCTTTTGTTTCAATTACAAGCCGAAATATTTAGAGAACAGACTAAAGGTTTACCTTCTATAGAAACTAACTATTGTTTATTTCCGGGGGATCCATTTATTAAATTTATGGATATTGTTAGTAAATATATAGATGTTGCGTATGTAGAATTAAATAAAGAAAATATGGTTATTATTGGTCATAATAATGTTTATGGATTCATTAGAGCAGTTTTGCCGATTAGTAATACTGATTGGATAGAAAATAAAATTATCAATTATATCAATATTAAAGAATTAGTTAAAAAAAGAGTAAAAAGCATAACGAAGAATTATTATGTCAAGTTTATTACAGAGATACAATTTATAAACAAGAAACATTAGAAATGCCCCAAAGATATGATGATGATACTTATATAGGATTATATTCAAATTTCAATATTAATTTGTTAAAATCTTATATAAATGGTTTAGCTCAACAAGAAAAACTTTATATGTGGACAACACCCTATAAAAGTTTAGATTCTGATAAAAATTCTAAAAATAATAAAAGTTTTAAACATCATGAAAATGTGAATTTTAAAGAATCTTATAATAATAATAATGATGATAATAATATAGATGATGATAATATAAATGATGATTCTGAAACATCTGAAAATGGTGTAAATGGTAAAAAAGATTATAAAAATATTAGTAATTATAAAAATTTAAGTGAAGAAAAATTTATATCTCAGACTGATGTACATGATATTAATACTACATATAATCAAAATTTATCTAAATTTCATTTTCTTACAATTGAAAGTAATAATGATGGAATAGTTGAAGATACTGTTAGACAACTATGTGTCGGGTCTACAAAATTTAAATTAGGATTTACATCTAATCAATTTAAAATTTTATCATCTTTAATAAAAACTAAAAATGAATCAGATTATGGTGGTGTTATTAAATTTTAAAAAGAGATCAAAGACCAATATTTTTCTCTATTATATTATTATCAGATAAAAGACGTAATTTAGAGTTAGATATTCCAATAAGAGAATGGTATCCTATCAGGGAATGGCATCCTATACCAAAAAGTGTAATTTATGATGTTGAAGAATCAATTTATGATGATGATGAAGAATCAATTTATGATGATGAAGAATCAATAGTTAGTGAAAATAAATATAAATTATCTTTTGATAAAACGTTATATGATAAAACTTAATATGATAAAACTTAATATTATAAAACATTATATGATAAAACTTAATATTATAAAACATTATATGATAAAACTTAATATTATAAAACTTAATGTGACAAAGAAAATAAAATAACTAAAGAACGTGAAATATATAATAATATAAAATAACTCTCAAGTCCTTGATATTAGAATGTTTATATCTAAAATTAAAACACAATTTTTTTCTTAAATTTTCTCTAATAAAATAAAAAAATGGAAAATACTAAGTTTTAATGTAACTTATGTAAAAAAAGTTGCAAACAAAAAGAAGTTAACAATCTCATTTAAATAGTAAATTGCATTTACAAAATGTAGATCGAGTTGATGAAGGAAATATATTAAAATTAAATAATTATATAAACTATCTAGAAACATTACCTACTGATATAAAAGTTAAAAAAATGTTTGATGATTATTCACATTCGGAATATAAAAAAGTTTTTAATAGTGAAGATGAGTCCATACAAACCCGAAGGTACCAAGGATTCACCAATAACAGATATAAAATATTTATTTAATCAGACTGTTGAACATAATGAAACCGATAAAACTTTTTCTGATATTCTATCCAACTTTTTCAAAATATTTAAGAAATCTTTCAAATGTTATATGAATGTAGAAGTACTTTATACAAAAAATGGACCTGATGGAATTCCTGAAGAAATAATACAAGGACATTTTACAAATTCACAAGAAATTCATAATGTAAATGATATACAACCCATATTTGAATCGATGATACTTAAATTAGAAAATTGTATAATTGAAGCCCAGTTACGTGAATCTGGTTGGAGATTTGTTAAAATACTATCTAAGAAAATAGTAATTGATAAATATAAAAATAATACTGGTGGTAGTTATGTTCCTTTACCTTTCAGTTCACCACAAATAATCAACATAAAAAATGAAGATGATTATTGTTTTCTGTGGAGTATTATAGCACATTTACATCCTGCAGAATATCACAAAGAAATACTAAGTCATTATAATAAAGAAGAATACATAAAGGAATTTGATCTTTCGGATGGTTTAGATGAATTTCCATATGATTATAATAGGTTAAAAAGTTTCATAAAAAGAACAAAAATTTAATAGAAGTAAATGTTTTTGAATTAAATGTGAATTATGTTTCTATTGGTAAAATTACTCCACTTTACTCAGATTCAAAAAAATTTTATTTGAATAATAAAAATTTATGTCAATCAGAAATAGTATATAATGATAGGGGAAATTACATGCATCATAATATTTTTTACCAAGGAAATATAATATGTACTGAAAAATTTCAAATTGTTAAAACACTATCACCAATAATGATTAATCATAATAATTTAAAGGACGTAATGATGATTATAATTACAAATATTCATCTTTATCTTTAGAATATCAACAAAAATTACAAAACTTAAATAAAAGTTTACAAAAATGTAAAGCAGATTATCAACAACAAACAAAAATATTAGTACAAGAATATGGCCATAAATATCAAAATAAGATAGAAACAATTCAAAAATTAAATAAAGACAATAAAGAATTATATAATGAAGAAAATGAAACCAATAAAAAAAATAAATGAATGTTTAAAAAAATGTCAACAACAATATAAAAAACAATATAATAATGAATATGAACAACAGCTGAAAATATTCAATCAAAATTATCAACAGACTGAAAAAGATTTACAAAGACAAATTGATGAAACACATGAAATATATAAAGATAAATTTGAAAAATTAAAACAAACAAAACAACCAGCACAAGCGAATATTTTATATTATCAGGGTCATTTTATATTGTGTAAAGATGTTTCTATATTTACAAAAACTTCAGATAATGCTAATTTTCCTTGTCTTCAATGTATGACAAGTTTTAGAACTAAAGAAGAAATGAATAGACATTTGGAGAATTGCCAACAAAACGAAGCAGTTGAAAATACTTTTCCTAAAGATGATTATTTAGAATACAATAAATGGCATTTGAAAAATAAAGTACCCTTTACTATTTATTGTGATTTCGAAGCATATAATGTTAATATGACACAAAAGCACGGGACATCTGAGATGTCTTCTAGGGCTTCGCCCGATTCTGAAAATGATAATTCTGAAAATGATAATTCTGAAAATGATAATTCTGAACAAAGTAAAGAAAAATATTTATTTGAACAAAAACCATTATGTTGGGGAATGTACATTCATTCAAATTATCCTGAATTATTTAAATCAGAATATTATCAATACTATGGTGAAGATAGTTCAGAAATGTTTACAAAGAAAGTAGAAGAATTACAATGTCGTTTTTCACAATTGCTTGAAACAAATATACCAATGCTTCCATTAACGGATGAAGAAAAAATTAATTTTGTTAATGAAACAAATTGTTATTACTGTGGAAAAGAATTTACAAAAAATTATAAAAATGGCAAAGGTCTTGATAAGCGAAGCGGCGGCTCTGCCGACAAAGTAAAAGATCATGATCATCTAAATGGATTATATAGAGGTGCAGCACATAATTCTTGTAATCTTAATGCTAATAAATTTAAATATAACTTTGTTCCTCTATATTTCTATAATGGTTCTAAATATGATTTCTATTTAATAATGAAAGATTTATTTTCATCTGAAAAATTACAACAACAACAAATAAATGTACTATGTAAAACAGAAGAAGAATATTTTTCAATGCAATTAGGTTGTATTAGAATTTTAGATGCATTTAGATTTTTTACTCCTTATTCATTAGATGTTATGGGAAAAACTTTGAAATCTGAACAGTGTAAAATATTAAATAAATATAATTTAAAACCTTTAAAAGGCATATTTCCGTATGAGTACATAACTGGAGATAAAACCTGTGGTTCACAGTCGAAGACTGATTTTAATTCTGTGAATAAAATTATGGAAGAAAAACAACTTCCTCCAATAAATAAATTTAAATCAACATTAAAGCAATCACAATTATCTGAAGAAGACTATGCAGAAGCTGAAAAAAATTGGAGAGAGTTAAATTGTAAAACAATGTATGATTATACAATGAAATATCGTCAGATAGATGTATTAATACTAGCTGATCTTTTTGAAAACTTTCGTAATATGTGTTTAGAATATTACGGAATAGATCCATGTTATTGTTATTCTACACCAGGTTTAACATGGTTAGCAGGACTAAAACATACAAATGTTCAAGCCGATGGCTCTAGGACAAAGTCCGTTAAACTTAAACATTATAAAGAAAATACATATGATAAATTATTATTTTTTGAATCTGGAATTAGAGGTGGAGTTTCATCAGTTTTAGGTAATAGATATGTTAAATGTTATAATAAGAAAGTAAATCCACAAGAATATGGAATAATGAAACCTTTATCTCCAGAAGAAAAAGAAAAAATATTAGAAATTTTTCGAACGAAACGAGAAGGAGTAGAACGTGAAAATGCAATTGATGAATTCATGAGAGAAAACTATTTGTTATATTATGATTTTAATAGCTTATATTCTTCTTGCATGATACAAGAATTACCAACAGGTGAGATGGAATGGTGTAATATTCGTACGACATCAGAGATGTCTACTAGGGCTTCGCCCGTTCTAGATTATCAAAAAACATATGATGGTGAAAATAATTTTGGTTATGTATATGAAGTTGATTTAGTATATCCTGATGAAATAAAAGATAAAACAAAATATTTTCCTTTCTGTCCCGAAAACAAAATTCCCAATATAGAAGATTTTTCAGATTATCAAATATCTTTAATTCCTAAGAAATACAGACCAACAAAAAACTTATGTTAACACAAAGCAATAAAGGAAAGTATGTTGTTGAAGGAAGAATGCTAGATTGGTATTTAGATCATGGAATGATTCTCACCAAAATACATCGAAAACTAGTGTATAGAAAATCTAGGTGGTTAAAAGATTATATAGAGTTCAATATTGAAAAACGTAAAATAGCTAAAAGAAATAAAGATGATTTTGGAAACGTGTTCTTCAAATTAATGAATAATGCATTTTATGGTAAGACTTTAGAAAATGTGCGTAATAGACAAAATATTGAAATAGTTCATGATAAAGATAGGTTTCAAAATTTAACAAGGAAACCTACATATAAAAGAACTACTAGATTTAGTGATAATCTATGTGCTGTACATTTACGTCGAATCAGCGTAAAACATGATAAGTTTAATTTTATAGGATTCACTATATTAGAATTAGCTAAACTATTTATGTATAAATTTATATATGATTATTTAGCACCCGCTTATGGCAAAAACTATAAATTACACTTTACAGATACCGATTCTGTTTTCTTGGAATTAACAATACCGTATAATTCTACACTTGATGAAGAAATTAATAAAATAAAAGATATCATTCATCCTTCTGATTTATGTAAAGTAAAAGATGAATTAGAAGGAAATGAAGATTTCATAACAGAAGCTATTTTTTTAAAATCTAAATGTTACTGTTATAATACAACTAATAATATTAAAACACACAAAACATTAAAAGGAATTTCAAAGGCATCAGTGGCTAATCAAATAACATTTCAAGATTATAAAAATGTATTATTTAATAATGAAATAAAAACAGCATGTAATTATAGACTTAATTCAAAGAAACATAAAATGTATTTAAAAGAGGAACATAAATTAGCATTAGATCCATTTGATGATAAAAGAAAAATTTTACCTGATGGAATAACTACTTCACCTTTTTAAAGTTCATTTATTATTATTTAAATCCGTCTAGAAAAAAATTTTTATTATATAAATCAGTCTAGAAAATATTTTTTTATTATTTAAATCAGACTAGAATAAAGATTTTATTATTTATTACTCAGTATAAAAATTTTATTATTTATTGCTCAGTAAACAAATCTTCTATCGACTTTCAGTCGGGGCGAAGCCCCTCGAGGCGAAGCCTAGTCAGAGAACAATTGTTCGATAACTCTATCATGAATTTTTTATCAATATTAATTGTGATAAATCCATAATCTTTTGACCAAGCATTGTTACACGATTGTTTAAATTCATCTTTATTTCTTACGCATAAATCTCTTTACAAATCACTTAAGTTTCTTGCATTTATTTCAAATAGTATAAATATATTTGCATTCTTTCTAATAACACTTCCGTCTAATGAATACATACTTTGTGTTAAATAAAATACACTACAGTTATTATGTCTACCTCTTGTGAAATAATTTCTCTGAACTGACTGATTTCTGTCATTAACACAATCATCAAAAATTACACAATGTTTCATTATTTTATCTAGTTTACTGGGATCTTGCATATTACCACTATCATCTATTAATTGTATCTTTATGTGCTTATTTTTATTGGTTTCTACTAACTGATTATTTTTTGCTGCTTCTTCACACCACGAACTTATTTCTTCTTCATCTTCAGATTTTTCATATTCTTTGAATAATGAAGCAATTGCTGTTTTTTTAAGATTATTTTCAAATCCATATTTTAAAAATTGATAGACGGGTTGTTCTGCTGTTGTTGTATAAATTATAAGATTGTTATAATCCAAAAAATTTGGAGTCGTTAAAATTTTAAACACAAAAAAAAGTTTTACCACAACCTGATCTTCCGCAAATAACTGACAAAACTTTATTAGATAAATTTGGATGATGATTAAATTTAAGTTTTTTTCTATTTAATGGTAGTACTTCACTCATTTTTTAACAAAAAAAATATTTTTATTTTTTTTGTTTCTAAAGACGAAGAAGAAAATTAAACTTCTCTAGCTTTGCGTGGGAGTTTATACCTCTCGAACGGGAGTTTATACCTCTCGAACGGGAGTTTATACCTCTCGAACGGGAGTTTATACCTCCCGAACGGGAGTTTATACCTCTCGAACGGGAGTTTATACCTCTCGAACGGGAGTTTATACCTCCCGAACCAAAAGATCTATCATAATCTCTTCACCTCCAAAATTTATTTCTTGTCCTTTTTCATCAGTGATTCTAATGCCAATGTTGTTAATAGTTTTTCTTGTAATAGGAAAATATATTAATGTTTGGGGAAATACATTTAATCTATAACCAATGGGCACAGTAAAAGCTGGAAAACTGAATATTAAATTTGACAATTTACCATTTATATATCCTCCTTCAATAATGTCACAATGTACAACAATTGAATTTATTTCAGTTATTTTTGGAATCCTCTCACCTAAATGATAACCTTGACTATAGGTTTGTTTATTAAATCCTAAAAGCTTTGACAATGATCTATCATGATTAAAATCAACTTGATGGTTTTCGTCTAAAGTAAGAGAAAATTTATTAACTGCCGGTTCAACTGCAAAATGTAATTGTTTCTTAACTTTAAATGGTATACCTAAATGTCTATTAATTTCATTTGATATTGATTCAACTTCGTAAGAACCAGGAAGAAAAGTTAGTATTTTCCAGGTTTTGCCTTTATCAGTAAAATATCTAAATTGGTCATTCACATCTTTGATAACGTTTTGAATAGTGTTAAATGTAGAGAAACTAGTCAATGCAATTTGATAATTTTTGTTTTGTTCTAAATGAAGAATGGGTTCCAAATTACAAGTGTGTGATGAAGTAGTTGTTATAATTTTTAACGTCGTACTAAATTTTGATGAACCCAAAATCTCTGTTAGATTTTCTAAATGATTATTAATTTTGTCTAAATCTGCTGAACACATTTTTTAGTTAAAATTATGAATAAATATTATAGATAAAAATCGTAGATAAAAATCATAGATAAAAATCGTAGATAAAAATCATAGGTAAAAATCATAAATAAAAATCATAGATAAAAATTAGAAACAACATATTTCAGCTACGGGCGAAGCCCTTAAAGACAACAGAGATGTCCCGTTATACTTTTATAATCCTCTTCATTTAGAATCTTCTTTTCTAACAGTCTTTTTAATATAGCATGAATTTCATTGAAACTAGAATTATGTCCTTCTTTTATTGCCGATATTAAAATATTTAATCTATTTAGTAATTCTTGTGGATCATCTGGTAAAAATACAGTTGTTTCTGTTTTCTGTTTTTCAGATAAACCTTTTCCTACTTTAACTCCCGTTGATAATAAATTTTCTAATTGTTTATAACGTCTAAGAGATTTTACTGCACCAACTCTATCTAACATAGCTTTATATTTTATAAGATCTTCTACAGCATAATTATTTAAATCTGCTCCTCTTAAAAGATCAACAAAATTTCTATCTAAACTAAAAGGAGATTTATCTGGTGAAAAAATTAAACCTCGAAAAGGTTGTGGAAATATTTCTTTCTGTCCGAGATAAAATCTAGGTATTGTTTTTCCCTCTATAAATGAAATAGAATGTTCAAATTGCATAGATTTTGGTAATTTCTTATTAATGTTTGATTCTAGTAATCCATATTCATCTAATATAGTTTTGTGCTCTGGATCTGTTATATCAATTTGTTTATCATTATTTGTAAGTTCTTTTTCAAGAGTTTTAAATGGTTTCATAGTTTTTTCAAAATCAGTTTTTACTTGCTCGGTTTGCTGCATTTTTTCAAACATATCAGATTGAATACCAGCTTTTATCATTCTATGTTGAAGATGATTTTCTTTCATAATATTTCTTTGTTTTATTAACTCTTCTAATTGTTTTATTCTTTTAAAATTATCAGCTCTAATTTTATCCATTTTTAAAATATAATATTTGAATTTTGTGGTAACATTGGAATACAGCAAAAACATTTTACTGAACAAATTATTTTTTTATTGCTTTGTTGTCTGACATCTTTTCGTTTGAAGTTTTCTCGTTTTAAGTTTTGTTTAATAAAGTTTTGTTTAATAAAGTTTTGCTTAAATTTTCGCTCAAAGTTTTTAGCTCTTCTAAAAAAATTTTATCATTTTCTTCATTAGAAATTTTACCACCAGTAAAAGTTTTACCATCACTAGAAATTTTGCCATCCTGTTTATTCTTATCATCAACTTTTTCTGACTGTGATTGAAATGATATTTGATTTAGTTCATTAGCTATTTGATCAAATTTTTCAATCTCATCTAACGTAATAACATTATCATCACATACTCTTTGAAAGTAGTAGTGTAATTTGTCATAGACTTCTTTAATATGTAAATGCTTAGTTTTTAATGATTTTCGTTTCTTAGTTATTAAAGATTTATCTAACATTGTAACAAGTGAAGTTGCAAAAACACCCGTACCTGTTAAAGCTGTAGCAACTACTGGAATTATTAAAACACCTGAAGATATAACAACTGTTACAGCACCCAAACTTATTGTTAAGAATATGCCAATTCCTTGTGTTATATTCTTAACTTTGGTCCATCTCTTTCTTAATTTTTTATAATGCTCTAATCTTAATAATAATTGAGATTCCTTATCTTTCATATAACGTACTCTATCTTTGTGTTTTTCTTTGTTCATTTTTTCAATGTCCATTAAAGTAGAACTACGTTCATATGATAACGAAGGATATAGTCTTGCGGTTTCATCCACTTTTGTTTCTTCCATTTTTAAAGAAATATTTTGAATAAATATTTTGAATTTCGATTTAAATAGAATTTCGTAGTTTGTTTTGCCGTATAATTTAAAAAACTCATTTGTGTTGCTCATTTTTATAGAAGACAAAATGTTTCTATTATATTCCCGTAAATGTAAAATTAAAAACAACACATGGATATTTCAATTTACTTTGCATACATTAAAATACATGTAAATTTGTCCACGTGTGGTCACGTTTTAATTGGCTGAAACACTCTATTGTATTTACATGTGCAACAGGAAATAACATTGCATATAAAACAGGAAATAGCATTGCATATAAAACAGACAGATACAAGTTTTCTAAACAATGGGATTTCTGTCCACGGGTGGACACGTTTTAATTGGTTGAAACACTCTATTGTATTTACATTGCATATAAAACAGAGGGGTTTCAAGAATGATAAATTTTCTTCACAGCGCGTCTAATGTTAACGCGTTGATTTGATTAGTTGAATGGCGCACCATTATTCAGGTCTAAACATTGAAAATAAAGTGTCGTGCGGCCGTCGCAGTAACAAAGCGGGGATACACATCCAATTTCCATTGAATATGACAGCGCAATATTGTCGTTAAAAGACGCACCATTGTTTGAAAGAAGAATGGAATCATTTGGAATGTCACATAATTGCTTTACACAATGAAAATCATAATCCTTTTGTAGTCAATCTTCCGATAACGTTAGGTCGTGATTTCAAAGTACAATATAAACAGAAACCCTACAAAGCATAGGAAAATTGTCTGCTAATTGAAATGTAACTTCGGTAACTTCGATCACCATAAAAATATGTCTTGTCATTATCACAAAGAGATAGAAGATAGTTGATGTGCTTACCGATAAAAATTTTACACATAACACTGAGTGAATTGTTTCTTTTTTCATGCAACAAGAATTTGTGTAAGTTTACAATTGTATTATTCTCTCCACCATTTGGCTCTATGAAATCACTCAAAGAATCTGTAAATTCATGCCTCTCAAAATATATTCCTCTTTAATTCCTCTCGGAATTTTTTCATCCTCCCTGGCAACGATTGTTTTCTTCTATCTTCAAATTAATCTTGTCTCATTTTGTGAAATATATGACGAGAGCGTTTTGGCACAACCTTCACTGACAAGAAACACTATTTACTTAAATAAGTCTTCAGCACAATTGTTTGAAATAGCCATATCGATTATTGTTGTTGTGTATTGTTTCACGGCATTGCAGCCGGAGTAGGATTTGCTGGTTATATATTCCACGTCTTACAAATGTCTAAGTGGGTGTAGCAGCTGTTTGTTCTTTCATACATTGTTTCCTTTCAAATGTTTGAGTTGGAGGTCACAGCTCTTTACACTGAAATGCCTTTTATTCATAAATGCGAGAAGCAGATGTTCTCTACAATTGAGTTATTGTTAAGAATATGCCATTTCCTTCAAATATTATTAGACACATAATTTTAGTTATCTCATATTTTAAAAACGTCTAAACTCATGAATTTAGTCATTTTTAAAAATACTAACTTTTATGATTTTCGATGTCCTTGTACGGTCATGATTTTAGCAATGAAAAAATTGTAATTCTCAAATTTTGAGATTTTGAAAAATTTGAAAAATTGGGTATTTTTAAAAACACCCAAATTTATGAATTTAGGTCTTCATAACCTGAAAAAGGGTTCAAATTCATGAATTTATGTCGTTTTTAAAGATACCATTTTTTTGAATTTTATGGTGTCCTGGAACGGTCTTTTGCCCATTACTCACGCTCTGCACTCCACATTTGTTTAGGATTACCAGATGCTATAGCTTTATTCAAATACGACTTCTTCAAATGAATAATATGATTCAATACTTCCTTTTTTAATCGCTCATACTTCAGGAAGTGACCTTTGTGAAATGCACGGTCACGGTCATCAATTAATAATTTCAATGATAACTTGAAAAATTCCCATTATTAGGACGAATACGAATTGTTCTTTCATGAAGCGTGAATCGAATATGCCAAACAACGATGATTGAAAGAATTCAACAGCATCATTTATATCCGAGCATGAATTCACATGGGCGCACCAATCAATTGACATTAAATAATCCTTGAATTTGCAATTGTTGGCATCTTTTTCTTTATGATAGTAGGCTGAGTAACAGGAGAGGGTTGCCACCACACTATGCAATGATCCGAATTGCCCAAAGGAGGCAGGCGGACCGGTTTCTGGTTAAGACCAAAATTTGTGAAGAGTTGATCGAGAGTATTAATACCACAAGTTGTGAATTCAATCAGTGGTTTCACACATAAGATGTTATCAATATAATCAGACTGCTTACGAAGATCATTAAAATTTCCTGATATCATAAGATATTAGCAATATAATCAAACTGCTTACGAAGATCATTAAAATCTCATGATATCATTAATTTTACATCCGATCCAAACTGAATAAAGATATAATTAACCAACATAGTCAAGCACAAAACAGCAAGATCATGGGCAGTTGGATTGATTCAAAAAGCATGGTATATAGATATAACAGCTAACCGCATCTCTTTTACAAATAATCACAGGAATTCTAAGGTAGGAATAATCGCAGAAAGAATCTCATTATGATCAAGCACAGTAACAGATAGATAACTCCGAACATAGCATACTAATCCACCACCCCGACTATCACTCCGGTCTTCACGATAAAGGGAATAATCATAAAGAGAAATAGAATTATCGGATACCGTTTCGTCCAACCAAGTTTCCTTATGATTGCTATTCTCATACGATGATGAAGGTCATCCCAGCAGCCATTTATAATAGCATATAATGCTTACTTATTTAAAGTAGTCCAAATGGGGACTGGTGGCGTTCTCCAATCCGCAAGTGTACAAAGGCAATGCTACTGTAACCATTGGATTAATCAGTTCTTAAAAGAACTCAATGTAGCTTTCTCGTGGCAACGAATTAAAATTGATCCGCTTTGGCCCAATACTGTATCTGGTAAAAATGGAAATCTCAAGACTTGTAATAATACTCATTCTTGCTGTTAATATACTAATACCATAGATTCAAAACAGACGTATAATATACTGTAGCTACCAACTACAGATGCTGATAGTGGAAATAGAATAGGATAATGGTCACCATAGGTTAAGGAAATGAATAATGGATATTATAAAACAACAGGAAACCGATGAATAAAAATTGGAAAAGTGGAGGTGAAATATGGAAATACAACGATGCTATACTGCACCGATTACAAGTGAACTATATCTGACACTACACAAAGCAATGGTAAGAATGGATAAGTGGAAAGTGGATAATGGAAGTAAACAATAGAGCTACAATGACACTCCACTACACCGAAAGCAATGAAACTATACACACTATACCCAAGACTACACATGGAAAATACTATTTCTTCACTTGAATTTGTTATCGCCAGTTTCTTCATCCGTCTATACATGTAGTACTTCATGTAATTCCACATTTCTTCATTTGAATTACAATACATCGACCACTACTTCAGCTACCGATTAAGGGATATAAAACATAATACTGCAGTCCGTCAGTCATCAGCAGGTACTCGTCTAGTTGTGTTTCGACCCCTAACCTGAACACTCAAACCCAGACGAGCGGGGTCCCACACATAGTGGCTGACAAAGTACTGAATAGGTAATGATATGTCTTGAAAGATATGTCACAAAGATAAATCAGACATCATTCAAATGTTGCGTTTCCCACATGTAAACTGATCCTGTCATTAAATTCATCCCATCAATACAGTATGCCTTTTTGCGATCCGCACATGTAAACAAATCCTGTACATCAATCTTTGCCTTTTCGATTCCCACAAGTAAACAGATCCTGTTCTTCCTCGAATCCCATAAAGATGTAATCGCTGTGTGATAAATATGTCATCCGCCTTTACACAAACTTCGCCTCATACATCAAGACTTAACAATGGGAGCTCTCTCATCTCCCGTAAGCCACGCTAAGCGCTCTGTATTCACTCTTCACCGCCCCCCCCCTATGTCAGGCAAATAGGAATTCATCCAGTGCAAAAAATTCATCAAACTTATTTGCCAAGGAACGGGGATTGGTGAGTAACACATTAGGATACTGTGTAATACTGTGACGAGAAAGTAGACGACGTTTGGGGATACACTTTATGGCAGTGAGTTGACGTACAGATTGTCTTGAAGAACTCACAGGAGAAACTTCTGTAGCAACTGATGCCGCAAGTCGATCATGAACAGATAAAACCACTTGGATATGACGAACGTATATATCATGATAAAATAATCTCCTTCGTACACTGTAAACCAAACTGTGCCCAATATGTGACCGATTATGTGCCCGACGCATTTTCGTTACATCGGTCACATTTGGACATATATGTGACTGCCATGAGACCGATGATGAATCGCCATTAATCATGCATATTCGACGAGTACTTGATAAGAATATTTCAAATTGATCCTACAAATACTTTTTGGTATGTTTTGTTCAAGAATATTATTGGCAAGAAGATAATATCATATTGAACTTGGCTTGACTAAAAAATGTTTTAATGAGGAAAAATGTGACACACTTTTCGTCACATCGCTCACATTTGGTCACATATGTGACCGATGATGAATCACCATAGATCATGCATATGCGGCGAGTGCTCGATGAGAATATTTCAAATTGATTTTCCGAATACTTTATGGTGTGTTCTGTTCAAGGACATCACTGGCAAGAAGATGTTATCACATTGAAAACTGTATTAATCAGGATAGTGATTGTGTGATTCAAAAATGTGACACATGTCTTCGTTTAATCTGCTTCATCTCGCCGGAAAGTTGTATCATCGTGTTGTAAGTGAAGTTGTATTATCTTGCCTAGTCAGCGTGAAACAAATGAACTTCATGTCAATGGTCAAACTGGGAGACATTACATAATGATGTCCTATTCTCAAATAAAATCTTCAATCGCAATGTCATGAGAAGTGAGTCTATACAAAATTGAGTCAGTGTATAGATGGTTCAATCAAACAATTTTATCGGTAAAAACAGTAATAGATGCTGCCACAGCCATCGATTGCTTCATTGGCGTATACATTGTAGATAAGGTGTTTATTACATCAGCTTATCTATTTCTTTTTAAACATCAGGTGGCGGTTGGCGTTGAGCAACACACAATGATTAAGACATTCTGGATTAAGCATTGATGGTTAATTCAAAAGTAAATGGAAAGTGGAATATACATCTAATGCTTTGCAAATATTTGTTGTTCTTTCCACAAGCTCCTAAATTGAAAGTATGGTCTTTTCTTCCCACCAGGAAGTGAAATCATTTAAACCATAATTTATAGCTCAATTTAATTTAGAGGCAGTACTTCTACTCTCCAAAACCTAAACAAGTAGTGGGTTTTTATTGTCACAATAATTGGAAGGAACGTTAATCATGACCGGTCGGGCACATGTTAGTTACATATCTGCCGTGCTGAAAGTGACCGATTTGGGCACATTTCGTCACATAAAGTCAGTGGCAAACGTCACATGTGTTGGGCACATAATCGGTAACATATTGGCACAGTTTGGTTTACAGTGTACCGTTCTTGATACACAACAGCAAGTTTTCTTGCGAAGTTCCAATAAATCAATAATACTGTAGCGTGTAAAGGGTATGTAAAGCTACCATTGTATTGCAGGAACGACGCAAGAGCAGCAGTCGACCGCTTGTCAGCACGACAAGAAGACGAATGGGACGATTACCAAGAAACTCTCATGAACCACATTACAGACCATTTGATAAATACTTGCACAATAAAATTAAACCATTTTTAAATGTAATTTTCGTTTTGAAATCATGTTTTAGTTACAATAAATCATATGCCATGGATTATTTTGACATGCATTTTACTTACTGAAGTGGTCTGTGGTAGTCAGTGGACCCTACGAAAGAAAGTTGAACGTTTTCTTTGATGCAGGATTTCAATATGAAGATAACAAAATTGCTTAACACTAGAACTACCGACGGTGTCAATTGACACCTTAGTCAAATTTATCATCCGCTTATTCCTGTCGTATGCTATTTATAGGAAATTCATTCCAGGACTGTGAGAGATTATTAATGGAGTATACATACATGGTATATCTTCGAACGCTATGTAACTAGATTTAGCTGTGGACACATGTACCTGAGAACTACCAACGGTGTCAATTGACGCGCGAATTTGACTGCATACTTCTCCGAATCCTGCGAATGCTACAATGCAATATTTTGTCATTCTCACGCATTTCATTGCTGTGTATGGATCTTGGGAGACCATCACAATGTATCTAATGCGAGTGTGTGAGCTTCTTGACTCGCTGACAATAGGCCAATCAATATCGAATATCTGCCGGTTGATTACACGTGATAACTGTAGCTGTTGCTGCTGTAGTCATTCTCTCTGTGTCTGCATGTCGAGACCTCGTAGATACACGCCTCAGAGAGCTATTGACATACTTTCACAATATAATGAAAGTGAAACCGATTCCGAGAACGAAGATATACCAGAAGATCTCAGAGAACAGCTAGATCGACCTCCGGAAGATTGTAAGATATACCTGAGAGCTCGATGTTGTGCTTGATGCATTGCTAAAACCGATCATGATGTAAAGATTTTAAGTTTCGTTGAATATACAAAGAGATACAGTGCCAATAAGTCTTACCAGAAAATGCTAATAAAAGAATATCTGACGAGATTTTTCAATAATGAAGATATTACAGACAAAGGAACGGAATGCAGAAAATTAAGAGTATCACCATTGAATCAGGTTTGTGTTAAGCTTTCAGATGATATTTTGTTTTTACGACATTTAGATGACATTTATTATAGTTTACTCAATTAACACTTTTACCTGACTTTACACCTACTGTCGCGCTAACAGTGCGCTCAAATGCACACAACTCAATTACTTTTATTGAATTAAAGCTGGTGCTCTCGAGTTTGGGCTTAAAAGAATGTTGGTGTTATCAGCTCCCAGAATATTCTTTTGCAAATACTAAAAAGCTATAATCGTCATACTTAGTTTAATTTACTGGTAACAGCAAAATATCTGAAAGCTCAAGGCTTAATTACTTTGTATTCAATATGAGAAATTGAGTTGTACATGTATAAGTTTTCACGTCGACGTTTCTCGTTGAAAAATCGATCAAAAGTTGATTGTGTTATGGAAGGCATCCACATAATAGTTGCATGCTAAAAACCTGAGGAGGTTGAGCATGTAAGAACATGGTTGGCGCAATAAAACTTATTGTAATTTAACACTTCAATGTTTAGATATGTAGCTGTCTATACTTGTGGATGACATTAATATTTTGGATTAACAAATAAACGAAAAAGATTTTGAAACAGTTAAACATCCAATAAGTCTTAAAATTCTATTTCAGGACTGCAAAAAGTTTAGATGGAATGTGGTCTTATCAATGGCGACGAATTTTTGAACTATTCGATATCGGCTTAAGTTATGCAGTTTAATCCACTGTTTCTGAAAGATGGATTCATCACGGAAACATGTTTAACCCTCTGAGACCTGAGGGGGGACTCCTTTTTCAAATTCCTTGTTTACCTGCTTGAACCGATATCAAATCATTAGTAAAGTTGATTTTGAGTAAAACAATTATGTTTGCGTGTAGCAAGTCGATATAACTAATCCTTTGAGTGCCTTTCAGCCTTCTCAGTAAACACATGCGAAAATGTGGTGTTTTTGTAATTCAACGACATTTAGTCCAATACCAGTTGTACTAATAGTCGGTATTGCGATGTTTGCTGTCTCCATATAACCATATAGTAAAATATGGCTCCAGTGTCCACCGGACCCCCCCCTCAGGTCTCTGATGGTTAAATAAGTCATTATTTCCATTTTATTTATATTGAATTGAAAACTTGAAGCTATCGTCTATAGTATCATATCATTTTTTCAGAATTGCCGCATTTAAAAAAATTCCCATTAGTTTTTCGTTACCTACAATAGGTTCGGCCCTACAATAGGTTTAGTTGCGCAATTTAAACAATAAATTTCGATGCTTTACGACAGATATAAAACAATCAAAATGCTATTGATAACTATCCTCATTGCTATTCTTTCACCTCAATTTGTGTTTACTTGTCACAAAACATGCTTCGCATTTTTCAATATCATCGCAGGCCTAGGCATTAAGATCACTAATTTGTTGCCTATGCACATATGTCACCATGAATTACCTGAAGAGATGTTGTCATATAAATGGTAGACAAGAAAGAGGATGTTGCGTGTGTATACAGATTGTGTTTTTTTAAACAATTTCTTTAGATTTCAAAATGAAATTGCATATATTAATTTTATAATAAAATTCAAACATTCCTAAATATCTTCATCGCATGAACGGTTGACAAGTGGGCCGTAGTAGGATACATACTCCATTTTTATTTTCAGATGAAATTGTTAGCAAATTGAAAGAATAATAACATAAATAATTAATAATATAATTATTAATATATAAATAACATTGATTAAAGAACAATTAATAAATGGTTAATGATCACAATTCAAACACTCCTGAATGATGTCATTTGCTTCAAAATAATATCTTCAAGAATATCGCATGCCACATCGTGAAATATGAAATATTTCAAAAACAGTTTTCTTTATTACCTTTACTATCCAGATTTCTCTCCCACTTTCGGGCTGAAATTTGTTTTTCACAATTTTAATCATAATTTTTCATTTCTTTCGTCTCAATCTGTGATGCTGATCATTGTAAGAAGATTTATAGATGTGTCGACCTTACGAAATAAGTTTTTGCTGTTCTAATAAAATTTTTGATTTTTGTCAGCGTCGGTTACGGAAGATTGCTAATTGAGGACATCTACTTTTTGGAACAGACGTGAAAAATAAGTCATTTGATCCATTTTTGTTAGAGTAATCATCAAAGGACATTTTTTCGTCAGAAAGTGGGAGAAAAATCCAGATTTACCATATAACAGCTTGAATTACTATAAATGATTTCTCTCTTAAATTTTGAGTAGGCCTACCCATAGAATGTTAAGCTAACCACTGTTCTGATAACTAACCATAGTTAAGTTTGATAATTCAGCTCTGCACATCAGCACAAAATTTGTCTTCTTTTTACAGGTGTTGATTACTGAGACGGCGCAAACTCGTCTTATCTGTGCATCAATGATTCAATACCTGACCTACGTTTGGTTGTTCTTCTGTCTTGTGAGCTAATCAACCCCGAAAGCTACTGAAATTATTATTTACACATAAATCTCTCATACCCGCAACGTCCTAACGATCACCAGATTTGGACAACCGTCTTGTGATCCAATCGAAGATGCGTTTGAGGGACCTAGTATCATCACTTCAAACTTCATTTGAGTAGTGACTGTAGTATCTGTTAAACTGTTAATTCATAAAAATGTGACTGATAGCGGCGGGACGGTGTTCGACTCGAAGTGTTTCAGATGACGTAAAATACGCATTCGGGCTGTGGTCATGTTATCTGGTTGGAAAGATTTCAACTGAAGGATGACCAAATCCGGATAGAGAAATTTCCCATATGTTGATAAAATTGATTTCCATCAAAATTATTTGTATCTGACCGTTCGATGTGTGCTACCATATAAACGTCATCCTAATCCATCCCTTCTGCTGCTTAATTGGGAATGCAGAGCTCAGTTTTCGTAATCTCTGTAAATGATATCGTACAAAGTGTAATTTTAGTAATAATCCCGTCCCAAATTCAAGGACGGTGCGGTGCAGTGATGAGTCATCATGCTGACTCAGCCCCCCCCCCCTCTGGAAAGAAGGAAGGAGGTGGCCAAGGATGTGATGGAAGGATGGGTCCGAGAGGAGAAAACTGTTCCCTACCCCCTCTGGAAGGAAGGAAGGAGTTTTCCAGCAAGGGGTAGGAAGGAAGGTGATAGGAATGTGGGAGGGATAGAGTGAGAAAAGGTGGGTGTTGGTGGTTTTGGGATGCGAAAAATTGGAAATCGTCATGAAGGAGGGTTTGGATATCAAATTGGAGGTCAGATTTGGAATCTACGTGAAATTTTGGGTGGGGAAGGAAGGGAGGAGTTTTCCTGAGAGGCAAGGTGTGGAATCTCTGAAAACGTCGGAGTTAGAGAAGGGTGGGTGTTGATGGTTTTGGGATGAGGAAAGTCGTTTCCCGTCATGAAGGAGTGCTCGGATGGGAAAACGGAGGCCAGATTCGGACTCTACGTGAAATTTTGGGTTAGGAAGGATGTTTCCAGCGACATCGGAGAGAAAAAATTTCGAGGACGTCCCCCCCCCCCATTCCCTCCTGTCAAACTTCCAACTTTGGTGTTAGAGATCGTAGAAAGTCGTGCAATAGCTCGTCTGAAAGCTGAGAGTGAGACAAATTCAGTGGAAGACACCGCTTGTTCCTATCTGCCTTCGTATAGATGTGAGACGTCATTGAAAATTTCGGACATTGGCGAAAAAACGACAAGAGTTAGAATTTTTACGAAAATCGCTCTAGCAGGCGAACCAAGCCTCGGAGGGGAAAACAAAGACCAGATTTGGAATCCGCGTGCCATTTTACATCTAGAGGGTGAGTTTCAAGTCAATCAGAGAGAAGAAGTTGAAAAGTTGGGTCTCCACATGAGATTTTTTCCTGAAAATGTTAAATTGTGGCCACTTTTGGCGGTAAATAGCGGAGAATTGGAAGTGAATGAAGAGCTCGGGTTTATTTTAGGGGCAAGACCACACTTTGTTCTCTAGGATCCTATCTTTTCAGATGCGTGGAAGGTTTCGTTTCCAAATGAGAGCCTGTTGAAAATCGAGTTTTTGCGCATTTTCCAAGATTTTGGAACTTTTTGAAAAAACAAGAGTTTTTTCAGCTCGGCTCCTGATCATCCTAGAGGGTCGAGGGATGTCTTAAGTGAAAGGGGAAGGCGAGAAAACATGGATATCAAAATGTGGAGTGAATCGGATCACTAGAACCGGAGATAGACGGGTTTGAAGTTTTTGGATGATGGATATTTACGTCATCAGCTGATCGCCACAAACTATAAGTGGAAACTCTACTTGTGGAAATCAGTTCACCTCCCGACTGGGTTGGGGTAGGTGAACTCCGGAGCTCTGATGATAGCATCGGAAATCTCAAAAACCGGGCCTCTGTTACAAACCGACTTAGAAAATTTCATTGCTGATATCAGCTAAGGCGTCAGACTTAGAGGTTCGCCAGGAGATGGCCTTCGTCTCCAGGCCATAAAAGACTCCAAAACTTTAAAGGCTTGTAACTTTGCTTCTACAAGTCCGTTTGACTTGATTCAAAAAGGTTCGGTCGCTATTGATCAGACCTATATGGACAGACTACTTATAAAATTTCAAAAGTAGTCCTAAAAAATTGAAAAATATAAATTCACTATTTTTGGAGGTTTTCTGAGGTTTTCGACCCTGCTGAAGTCAAAGAAAGGATTTTTAATGATGTCTCAGCCAGTCTTCTCATATCTCACCATGATACAAGCGGCTTTTCACTGAAAGCGAGCAAGACACGGAGAGTTTTGCTGTAATATTCCACTGACAGGGTGATCCTTCGGGACGGCGGACGATGCCGTAGTGATAAGTGTGGCAAGGAAGTGTGTCATATTTTAGTCCGAAACCGCTGGGGCAACTCATGTTGGGCATTTGGCACAGTTATCAACGTAGCACTTTGAACGCCAATCGGTTGAGTCTTATCTATCTTGCCATGGGTGGCATCTAAACATCTCCTTGCAAAACGCTTGTGAATCACGGCTTGCTATCAAGCTGATCAAAGCAACGACTTGGGATGTTTCCTCCTACCAACTCCACCGGTTTTCATGTCTGGCTATCAAGTCATGGACGGTGCAAGTCACGGAGATTTTCGGTGTCACACTTCTTGTTGGTGGGCGTTCTTTCGAGACAGCAGTGAAGTCCGTAGCGATGAGTACTGCACGGGACGTTGGCAATGGTAATCCTTGTGAAACCTCTCTGCGTCATGTTTCCAATGGTTGCCTTTCGCCTCAACGTTATACTCTGACCGCCAGGGCGACATTTAGCTATCTGCCACAGGTTACCTCATAAAATCTCCATTGCACTTGTCTCCCGACAGTTGGCCAACCATGCGAGAATGAACCATAAATTCTTTTAAGAACGGTCTCCGTCACGAAGGCGAAATTATGAAGTGATGAAACGGACGGCCAACTTTGCGCCACACGCAACCACACACTCATTTCTCTCTTCGCTAGTGAACAAGCTCTTGTGAACGTAGTCAGAAACTTTATCATGTTGTACAAAAGTTTTACTGCAGCACTGGTTGATGTTTAGTTAGAAGGTTTGATCATGGCGTTTTACGAAACACAAATGTCATAAAATGTTAGCGTTGGTGTAGTCAAATAGTTTTTACCGTGACACACGTTTATGAAAGTAAAGTTTGATCATCGAAGTTTTACGAAACACGAGTGTCATGAAATGCAAGCGTTAGTGTAGTCAAATATTTTTACTGTGACACACGTTTGTAAAAGTAAAGTCTGGTCATCGAAGTTTTATTCGTGAGTGTCATCAGAAAGTGTATCATGGTTTGCAAAGTTAGTGTAGTCAAATAGTTTTACCACGACACGCGTTTGTAAAAGTAAAGTTTGATCATTGAAGTTGTATGACTGACTGAACTCACACTGTCACACTGATGACCTCCCAGCACATTTTTGGCCACCTCCCTCACCTCTCTTCCTTCCTTCCAGAGGGGGGGCTGAGTCAGCATGATGACTCATCACTGCACCGCACCGTCCTTGAATTTGGGGCGGGATTACTACTAATTTTAGTGTG
This sequence comes from Prostheceraeus crozeri, assembly GCA_907163375.1. NCBI lineage: Eukaryota > Metazoa > Platyhelminthes > Polycladida > Euryleptidae > Prostheceraeus > Prostheceraeus crozeri. The sequence goes on along the minus strand of CAJQUW010014543.1, from coordinate 157,744 downwards.
AATAGTCATTTTACTAAATGAAGGTCAAACAAATGTTTTCTTACGCGATTACTATTGTTTACGAACAATCGTTTGCACTGCCATTTTAATCGTTTTAAAATATGCGAGTACCTTGAAAATGTTTCTCTAGAAAATCCGCAAGATACCTGATACATTTCAGAATCATAATTTGTTAATCGATCCATGGAGTAGGGATATATACATGTAGGTAGAGTGTCGAAAGTATCTGCATACAGTGAAAATTTTTATATCAAAAGATTCAGTTTTTTGCGGAGATCACGCTCCTGCAGTCCAAAAAATTATTTGAGCACTTTAAAAAAGTCGAAATTTGACAATTTATATACTACCGAGATGACGCCCCTATATAAGTAGTATGAAACATGTTGGATTTCAAAAGGAATAAATATTTGCTAATAAGCATCATAACTGAGTGGAAATTAAGCTGATGATGAAGGTAAATTTCATGAATTGTATTATAATGGAAGTCATCATGAAAAAGTCGAGATATCATTCTTGCTTTCTTGGCTGAAATTTCAAGTTTTTAATTCAATTTTCACCTACATGATTTTATGATTCACTAAATTCATATTTCATTTCTTTATTGTGAATAGTGATGTGAACCCATTTACATCTTTCAAAGTTGTAAAATTGAAATCATTGTTTTCAATCACAATTACCAACTATATCCCCTTCGAGTTCATTTAATAAAATCGAAAGTGTATACACATTGGAGATTAAATAAATGCGGGGATACCACTCTACTTAACATACTTACTCTATGACTCGATAAAATAATTTTTAAAACAACTGAGCCTTTTGTTAGCCTTTCTAAACAAAATTACATGTATATGTACTTAATATCAGCTCTTCCTTCCAACTTTTTTGCTCAACAAATGCATCAGAGATGTTTTTTGGATCGGAGATTGAATACTGTGTTAGAGATTGATTCATTTGCGCTTTATTAATTCACTTTGTGCATGAATTTTCTTTGTGTTTGTCTTCAATACATTTTATATAAATATGATGTTGAATGTAAACACGATTATTTAATTTCTATCTGAATGCATCAGCGACATGTACAATTTTACATCGAAGATGGTATACCATGGCCCTTCCGCCCCATCTATATATATATATAGACAAAAAATTAATGTACCAATTGTTCTATATTGTTCTACACAACAACAACAAGAAAATACAAAATTTGGAAGAAAAACTATCAAGAAGCGGATATGAGCTAATGAAGGCATATGAAAATATACGAAGACTGGAAAGGGAACTAAACGAAGAAAGAATGATCAACAGCAACAAGAACTCAGATAGCGACGACGAGGAAGAAACCGATCCTGAAGATGAAACTAAAGAGATGATGACTACTTTGCGTAAAATATCAGAAAAAGTGAATCAAATAGAACGGCAACAGAAGCAGCTACAAGAACAGCAAAGTCTATATCAGGAGCAACAACAGAAATGCCAACGAGATCGGCACTTGCAGGAACAACGTTATCCAGAGCGTCATCAACAATGTCAGCAACATTGGCAACAACCGCAACAACCAATGAAAAGTATCAGAAGAATAATTACTTGTTTTTACTGTGGGAGACGTGGTCATCATATACGGAACTGTTACCATGCACGTTAGAACCAACAACAACATCACAATAATTTCAATAGAAACAGATACAACAACAACACCGGGGCAAGACACGAATACCAGCGAAGAAGAAACTATTATGAAAACATATTTGAAAATAAAAACACTTACCGAGATCAAAACAGACACGAAAGTCAAAGATTCAGAGAAAACAGAAGATACCATGAACTTCAAAGAGAACGAAGAGATGTAGAAGAAAATAGATACTGTGTAGTAAGAACCGACAATGGATACGGTCCGATCCAATACACACCAACACGAATCTTCAATCAACAAAATAACGGATGTCACTCACCCACAGCACAACCTTATCTTTAGTCCACATCAAATAAAAGAATCATTTTAGAAAATGACAGGCCTCAAAATAAGAAAATCATTCCATATAAGTGGACAGAAGAAAATGCCTCAACATTTGATAGCGATAAGTTTAGCCTAAAATGCTCTGCGTTGCCCAGAAATACTACTTGTAATATGTATGAATGCAAATGACATATATACTGAACTTCTTCAAATAAAGAACAACTCAACTCATTTTCACGCACGTAAGAGATCAAAATATTCAGAAAACACTTCAAAATTAAGAAGAATCCTTAGAAAACAGGTCGCATCATTCAAAGAAATTAGATAAGATAACAATTTGAAAAATTGAAGTTATCAAGAAAACTACTGCAAAAGCAAATAAGGAAGGAAAAGCGAAAAATTAAATCCAAGAATTTTGATAGATTGATAATGGCTAAAGCTAGTAATGATCATAAAGAATATTGGAGAATACTAAATGGAAAGAAAAGGACCACTATTACTTCAAAATTGAAAATGATGGATTTTAAAACTGAAATGATGAATTCTGAGTATTGTGAAAATGTTCAAGATTGTATCATTTCGGAGCAAAGTAGAGATTTGAACATGTCTACAGATTTTGCTGATATTCTTGACGCTGAAATAACACTGCATGAAGTACAATCGAATTTGAAAAGTACTAAAAAACTCAAAATCAAGTGGCCCTGATCAATTTGTGTCTGATATATTTAAGATTGATGAAAATGCATTATCCATATTGCAAATTTTGTATAATAAACTTCTGCTTGATAATCAGGAACCAATACCATTTTCTGAAAGTTGGATAGTAGGCCTACCACTTTACAAAAAAGATGACAAAATATGGTAAATAGCCATCGCCCTATAAATTTAAGCTCAAACATTGAAAAACTGTTAACCAAAATAATCAACAACAGACTGAGCATATGGTTGAAAAGAAATTGCATCATTCATCAATGCCAAACTGGTTTTATGAAAGGAAGTTCTACAAGGGATAATATATCCATAGTAAAAGAATTAATGCAAATCTACAAAAATAATAAGCACCCACTATACATTTGTTTTATTGACTTACTTTCTCCGCCTGCTGAGAAGACTGATAAGTGAGAAAAATTATAAAATTCTACATGACGATAATGAATCTGATGCTTTTACTTTGAAAAATGCAACACCCCAAGGAGACAGTTTGTCACCAACTCTGTTTTCAATATTTATAAATGACCTTGCAAAAGAACTTGACTTAAATATTGGTGATCGCAATGCAGTCAAACTTGTTGAAACTAAAATCCCTTGCTTAATTTATGCCGATGACATTCTTCTGATGAGCAATGATAGAAACAGTTTAGTTAATCAGATACAAAAGATCCATGATTTTTGCAAACAAAGCGGCTTGAAAATGAATTTCGGTAAGACAAAAATCATCATTCAAAATACCAAACACGGGAATAATCATGTAGAACTTAATCTGATGAATAAAGTAAAGCGAATTGAAATAGTTCGTGAATATAGATATTCAAAATTCTGGATAGCTAACAACACAAAGAAACATTTACTTTCTCTAACTAAGAATGGCAACAAAGCGGCATACCTAACTACTAAAAAACTTAAAGAAATCGGATGATCTAATGGAGATATTGTGAAAAATACCTTTGAAATGTTAACATTATCAAAAATGCAATATGGTAGAGAATTTTGCTATTATAAAAAATTATCTGAGCTAAATAAAATAGCTTCAATTCTACAAACGTTTCTATCATCTGCTGACTACGACTGCAAATTATTGTTTAATAGGTGAGTTCGGACTATTCCCTTTTGAATATCACTTTGATAAAGCTGCAATCAATCTATGGATTAGAATTGTCTTCAGCCAAAATACTAGCGTAATGAAAGGTTGTTATGATCATATTTGATATAACCTAGACAATAAAAAATATTCATTCACCTGGTGCTGGATAATGGAAAAACTTCTAAAACAACTTAATTTATCACATTTATGGCTGAATCAAAACAATTTGGAAATAAGCAAACAAAAATGTAAAAACATAGTCGAAACAAGATTAATTGAACATTTCAGAGTCCTATGGATAAATGATACGAAGAAAAGTAGAACTGGGATTGACTATCTGGAACTATGCCAATTCGATTGCAGCCCAAAAACCTATTTGAACCCCACTATAAGGCTAAAAGTAATAACACCATTATTGAAATTAAGATGCGGAAACCATGATTTGGCAGTAAGAACCGGTAGCTATAGAAATCGATTAAGTTATGAAGAAAGACTATATAATTTATGCGATGATAGAACAATAGAAACTGTATTTCATTTCATTTGTGAATGTTCAGTATACAACAATATCAGGCTGCATTTCATACCCTTCTTTTCACGGATCTCGAAACAAGATTTCTATGCTGTATTACAAACTTTAGAAATGGGGAAAATCATGCTATGAAGCGAATACATTAAGAACGCGACTAACATCAGAACTGACAGATTGTAGCAATGACCAATGGCATCGTGATCTATGTTCAGACGCATTAAAGATTCATAAAATGCTACATCACATTCATTGCGAACTAGAAACACGAGCAAGAATCGAGAGTTCCGGAACGCATATCAAACTTGTGCAGCATTCTCATTAACCGATCCTATTGCAGGTAAGACAATTTGAAGGATCATTTACAGATACGTATTGATAATTATTACGTTTTACTTATTCATGTGTTTTTGTTCCGGACCTCTCACATATTGGTACTTAATAACTAGGTGAGAATGGTGTCAAGATTATTAATAAGTAAACATTTATTAATGCCGTTCATCAATATTGTGCATTTTGTCTTGAATGATTGCAAATCTAGTTATGCATGTCATTACAATTGATGCCAATATTGAAAATACCTAGCAGCTTATATTCAGTATTAAATGAATTGTCCTCTCCTTCCAGACATTCTAGTCTATCATTCTCACTTCAAATCATAATTTGTAAATATCTCACTTCTGATTTCATTGTCATTCTTGCAAATATGTCATTTTATGTACTCGATACTTGTCATGGCATAACCTGTCACACTTTTGTTATTACCTGATCAACGTGTTTTCATGCATTGGAAATATACGATTCTGATATTCTGATGTCTCAGAGATATAACATGGATGTCTCATGAATAAAACATGCATAAAAATCATGCATGACCATTCGTGCATGACCATCCAAGATTTATGCATGTTTTATGCAAACACGGGCATCCAGGGATTGATGCCATCTATTAATTATGTCTTTACAATTTTCAAGGTTATATATACTTCCGTTAAAGAACAATATTCCATTCTTATTAAAATTAACAAGAACATTCGGTGACTTTTCTTCAATGTAGAACAAAGTCAAGCAAGCTAGGCTCCCTAAAAAATATGAAGTTCACACTGACTGGTTTTGATTTAATAAAATGAACTCGTTTTTTTCACTGATAATGATCCAAACACAGAAGAAATGATAGTATTTTACAATGATAGAAATGATAGTATACCTTGGAGAGGTAGTCTTCAAACCATAGAGTAGGGATATATAGGTAGTGTCAACCCAAAAAAGTATCTGTATACAGTGTAAATTTTTATATCAAAAGATTCAGTTTATTTTGTAGAGATTATAATGTACGTTCCTGCAGTCCAAAAAATTATTTGAGCACTTTAAAAAAAGTCAAAATTTGCCAATCTATATACTACCGAGATGACGCCCCCATATAAGTAGTATGAAACATGTTGGATGTCGAAAGGAAGAAATAATTTCTAATAAGCATCATAACTGAGTGGAAACTAAGCTGATGATTAAGGTAAATTTCATAAATTGTATTATAATGGAAGTCATCATGAAATTTCAAGTCGACCCTGTTGAAGTCAACTGAAGGATTTGTAATGATGTCTGAGCCACATATGAACCAAGCGGCTTTTCACTGAAAGCGAGCATGACACGGAGAGTTTTGCTGTAATATTCCACTGACAGGGTGTTCCTTCGGGACGGCGAATGATGCCGGAGTGATAAGTGTGGCAAGGGAGTGTGTCATATTTTAGACCAAAACCGCTGAGGCAACTCATGTTGGACATTTGATACAGTTCTCAACGCAGCACTTTGAACGCCAATCGGTTGAGTCTTATCTATCTTGCCATGGGTGGCATCTAAACATCTCCATTGCAAAACGCTTGTGAATCACGGCTTGCTATCAAGCTGATCAAAGCAACGACTTGGGATGATTCCTCTTGTAAATAACTCCACCGGTTTTCATGTCTGGCTATCAAGTCATTGGCGGTGCAAGTCACGGAGATTTTCGGTGTCACACTTCTTGTTGGTGGGCGTTCTTTCGAGACAGCAGTGAAGTCCGTAGCGATGAGTACTGCACGGGACGTTGGCAATGGTAATCCTTGTGAAACCTCTCTGCGTCATGTTTCCAATGGTTGCCTTTCGTCTCAACGTTGTACACTGACCGCCAGGGCGACATTTAGCTATCTGCCACAGGTTACCTCATAAAATCTCCATTTCACTTGTCTCCCGATAGTTTGCCATACATGCGAGAATGAACCATGAGTTCTGCTTGTCTCTATCACGGAGACGAAATGATGTATGGAATGAAAAGGATATTCATGCGCCACACGCAACCACAAGCTCATTTCTCTCTTCGCTAGTGAACAAGCTCTTGTGAACGTAGTCAGAAACTTTATCATGTTGTACAAAAGTTTTACTGCAACACACGTCGATGTATAGTTCGAAAGTTTGATCATGACGTTTTATGAAACACAAATGTCATAAAACGTAAGAGCTAGTGTAGTCAAATAGTTTTACCGTGACACACGTTTGTGAAAGTAAAGTTTGATCATCGAAGTTTTATTCATGAGTGTCGTCAGAAAGTGTATCATGGTTTGCAAAAGCAACGTTTAGTGTAGTCAAATAGTTTTACCGCGACGAACGTTTATGAAAGTAAAGTTTGATCATCGAAGTTTCATTCGTAAGTCTAGTCGGACAGTGTATCATGTTGTGCAAAAGCAAAGTTTAGTATAGTAAAATAGTTTTACCGTGACACACGTTTGTGAAAGTAAAGTTTGATCATCGAAGTTTTATTCGTGAGTGTCGTCAGAAAGTGTATCATGTTGTGCAAAAGCAACGTTTAGTGCAGTCAAATAGTTTTACCGTGACACACGTTTGTGAAAGTCAAGTTTGATCATTGAAGTTTTATTCGTGAGTGTCGTCAGAAACTTTATCATGTTGTACAAAAGTTTTACTGCAACACAGGTTGATGTATAGTTAGAAAGTTTGATCATGACGTTTTATGAGACACAAATGTCATAAAATGTAAGCGTTAGTGTAGTCAAATAGTCTTTACCACACCACATGTTTGTGAAAGTAAAGTTTGATCACTGAAGTTTTATGACTGACTGAACTCACAATATCATTAGAAAGTTTAACACAACACAAGCGTCATAAAAATATACTTTATTTGGTCTTTGATTCAATATCATTGAAACCCACTTTCCTAATAGCAATGACAATATGGCTTATTTTATTCAGAAGAAAATGATTGGCATAACCATGAAAGTTATCCAACCGAGAAATAATCTTCTGCAGATGTCGTGTATAAAACTCAGAAGCATTAGTAACATATTTTTGTCCGTAGGAACGAAATTGTATGTCAAAACTTACAATTGTACAGACATTATTACAATTGTATAGTCTAAACATGCTTCCAATTCTGTCTCCTCCCTTTGAAACTCAAGGATGTAATCTTGTATTAAGCCTCCGAAGCTCTCTTGATGAAAACGAATCGTGCAATCATCATGTTTCAATGTATTGACTTCAGATGCCATGGTTGAGTCTATTGCTAAACATCATTTTTGCCTAAGACGATTTCAATAACGCTTTGCAAATGTGTGTGCGCAAATCGGGAACTTTAGCTCGTCTGTGTTTGGACGAGAGGTCTGATCCATTCACCGCTTAGTAAAATCTTATAAAAGGCAGTATACCAGCTCTGCTCTTCACAATTATCTTTCACAAGCTGAGTGTCGGTGAGCTCCTGCTATCAGGTTGTTTTGACTTGTTATCAAGTTGAATAGTCTCTTGCTATCAAGAGATTCACTTCTGCTCATAAAACATGTCATCGCTGTAATACCTCCTTTGCTCGAGCGTTCCTTCGGGATGGCGGGTACTGCCGTAGACGGATTGCGTTGCACGGGTTGTTCGTCGTTTGTTGGACCGAAGCCTCTGAGCCGTTGCTGATGTTGGGCGTTCGACTTCATACTCAACGTGATGCTTTCTCTCGCCATGTCAGATTACTTCAGCCATTCGACAAAGGTTAGTCTTTATGATATGGAGTAGAGTGAAATGTAAATCATTAGATGTCACTGCAATGATTGTTCCCATGATAAACGATGACTAGGCAGATATTGCTAATTCTATCTTTCCTTTTCAGTTATCGAAATCTGCGTTGACAAAGTCTAATTAAACCTTGTCTACCAAAATGGAGTTTACGAAAATCGAAGTATATCGCGTCTGTGCTGAAAAGGAGAGGAAGACGATTAGACAAAGTACATTTTTGTGTGATGGGGCAAGGATGAGGTGCAGGTTGTGCTAATAAAACTCTTTAACTAACACCATTAGGTTTGCATGTGTGTTGAACGTAGGAATTAATTTTCATAAACCTCTAAATAACATCAAGAGGGTAGGAATCATATCCTTATTAATTTTCAACGAAAATCAAGACCCCTAGCCTCTCCCTACTCTGTGATTTTCAAAACAAAAACTAACATTTCGAAAAATTCATTGTGATGTGTTTATGTGAAATCTCTCACCACCCTCTTTTCTTCCGTTTCAGTGCAAGAATCGTTCGTCAATGGTGAGTACGTCCCTGTAGAAGCAATCGGACAAGCCTACGAGCGACTTGAAATGTGTAAGTATCTTGATGGATTAATGCTGTCATGTTTTAGCACTTCTGTATCCGTATAGCTCACTCTCTATCATTGTTGTATCCGCAACCTCTAATCTCATCTCTTTTTCCTCTCTACAGATTTGGCAAGGCAGAAGTGGGAAGAAGCCGCGAGGCGGAAATACCGCGATGAATTTTCGGCCCTACCTTCCCGCTCCACCACCACTACCGCCCAAACAGCTCCCTACCACCCATCGACCTCGGCCATCGCCCAACCTCCATCGCCGCGAGCTCCGCTCCCTGCGCCAGTCCCTGCTCCCTGTCACCACGTCCCTCCGACACCGAAGCCAAGGACCCTTCCACCTTCGGCCCGTGTCCCACTCCTACCTCCTCCGCGTCCATCCTTGCTGCCGGAGTTACAGTACTTACATGGTAAGTATCCGTGATTGGGAAGTAGGGGTGGGGTTAAGACTTGATAAAACTCATTTGAAACTTGAAGTCATGTTACTGATCACTCTCCTTTCTTCTTCTCAACAGATCTGGCGACGGTTCTCCTGGACGGTGACGTTCCCTCCCATCCCATCATCATCCCAGCATCGCCACCACCACCTGCAGCAAACGACCTCCCTCTCCTCTCCGTTCAGTCGGTGGAGAGATTGCGCGAGGAAAAGGAGTTGGAGATGGTGGGAGAGGAGAGGGAGATTGAAGTCGAAGAGAAGGACTTTCGATGCCAGCGGTGTGACAGGGTCTTCGCCTCAGCCTACAATTTGAGACGTCTCACCGCTGGCAATGCCTGCAGAGGAGGAAAGCGCCGACCGATCCCTCAACGACCCAAGTGTCAAGGTTGTGGACGCACGTTCTACAATAGCACCAACTTGCAACGTCACATCGAAGGCGGTTCCTGTGGCAGTGTGAGGCAACCGACAACAACAGGTAGGAAGCATCCTTCATCGCACGTCGGCTTTTCCTGTTCTTCGTGTCGGAAGACCTTTCCTACAGAGTTTGGAAACTTTCTTCGCACACACTCTGTCACACACATTCCACTGAGCTTTACACTGACAACAACGTCACTCTAAGACTGAGCAACTTTTCACTTGAGAGGCTCGTTCGCGACTATGAGTTAGAAACCTCTGAACCTGTACAAGTTATTCATCCTTTCTTGATGAATAAAATAGGTTTGATTCATCAAATGTTGACGAGCTTAGATAGATTTCTGCTCAAAGGCATGTTCCAGCTCACTGCTCGTTTCAATAAAGTAGACAGTAGCACGGGAGAAGTAGAGTCCACTGTGACCTATAAGATAGCCTCCTCTGCTGCTGATCTCATAGGTGATGTAAACGAGTGGATTGAGACACATGCGACCTATCTCGTCAGCAACTTAAATAAATTTAATGAAAGAGGCAGCGGTCTGGTTTTTGATGGGATAGAGACAGTAGATAATGAAATCAATCTTTTAGAAAATTTGCAAGGGAGTGGTTGTTTCACCCTCCCCAAAGCACTGGCTGACAAAAAGTCTGCCATCAATGTAGAGTGGATGTCCCAGTGTGAAAAAATCAATTGAATAACAGTCCCATTTGAAAAACTCAATAAAATGAAGATCGTCGTCCATCTCTGGGAAAAAGCTCTGAAGGCCGTTAGGTATAACAACCGCCAAAGCAACTTCGACCGGGTTGTCAATCTTCTCCTAGTCTATAGCGACAACCACCCAGAATGGCATTACTGTGGCATTCCCAAAATTTCAAAGTTGTATCGCCACCAGCAAAGTTGTGACAACAGACATTATTACTGTGATCGCTGAACACGACGCTTTAGGTCAAAACCATTTTTTGAACAGCATTATTAGTGGTGCTCTCGGGGTGTACTTCAAATGGAAGTCATGCCCAAAGATAAATTTTATAGGTATGAGGAAAACGGCAATAAGCTCAGTCACATATGTACCATCTACGCGGACATTGAATGTTACATTGAACAAAAAGACCTAAGTCATGAGCCAGCAGCTATTGCCTCTTATGAAGTTTGGCATCCATATTATAGGAATCAAAATAAAATGCATGTGTGGGAAGGCGAGGAGTGCGTTGAAAACTTCATCAATTTTTTAGATATGAAAGCCCGTTTTCATCAACGGTATGAAACGGAGCTGACTAGGAAACCCATGTGCTTCACAGAAGCCGATAAATTCAAATTTGATAGGACCACGGAATGTCCCCGCTGTTCATCCTTTGATGATCAGCAACATAAGAAAGTGAGGGACCATTGCCATCTCAGTGGTAAATTTAGGTCTGCCTTATGCAGTAAATGTAATATGAAACTTGGGCTCAAACGGCGAACGCTCCCCGTCATCTTCCATAACTTTAAATGTTATGATGCTCACATCATCATTCGCCATGGATTCGGTAAAATGAAATCCTGGTCATCCAAAGTGATTGCACAAAGTAAGGAAAAATTTATGTGCATCACTGCCAAAGTACAAGTCGATAAGACGAAGAAGGGGAAGCCTGTCTTCTGTGACATAAAGTTTCTAGATAGTTTTCAATTTATGTCTTCTTCCTTAGCCGCGTTGGCTAATAACTTGGAAGCACTTCCCCTCACTCAACATCTAAGGAAAGACTATTAAGTGACCGTCTTATGCGACGGAAAGAGGTGTTTCCTTAGTTATTTTAGTTCAATGGACACATTGAAGGAAACATCCCTTCCGTCCATTGATAAATTTAAAAATGATTTGACGGGTGAGGACTGTTCGCTGGATGACTATAGGCATGCAGAGCAAGCATGGTTAGAATTTAGGTGTCGCACTTTTGGTGACTACATGCTTGGCTACTGAAAATTAGATGTGTATCTGTTGGCTGACGTGTTTGAGACTTTTAGGAAAGCCACATTAGAACAGAACGGCTTAGACCCCGTCCATTTTGTTAGTCTGCCGGGTCTGCCCTATCAGTCAGCCTTCAAGATGACGAAAGAGAGAATACATTTACTGCAAGATGCAGAAATGTACACGTTATTTGAACGTGGTATTAGGGGAGGTTTAACATTTGTCAACAAACATGTTGTCAACAGCACCCAAGAAATAGGATCGACCACGCATTTAATGTACATAGACCAAAATAATTTGTATGTGAGTGCATTATCCAAGCCTTTGCCACAGTCTGACTTCCAATGGGTAGAGCCCCATGACATTGAACACTTCTCCAATCCAGCACACATCATGGCACTGGGAGATGAGGCCGACATAGATTTTTTTGAAGTCGACCTCATCTATCCAGAATGTATTAAGAATAGAACAGTTGATTTCCCTTTCGCACCCGAATCTGGCATAGTCAGTCCAGATATGTTCCATACAATGACATGAGGGTTGAGTGAACTTTCCTTTTATACTTTTCTCATGAGGGTTTTGGAATCACAATGTAGCAGTGTGTCGTAGAATCATCTCTTGAATGCGAGTAAATACAATGCCTTCTCCTACGATTATGACACGGCAAGAATTGGATAGGATAGCGAGATGTAACTTTCGTAGTTGAAAGCGTTCTAGAGTTATCTGAAGTTGACGTTTCGTATCATAAAATGTAACACACTGACTTTTCCATGATACATGGAGCCATGCTGATAATTTCCACATGATTAAAACCTGAGTGAAGAATGGTATGCCTAGGAAAGAAGGAGAGAGTCAGGTTCATGTGTGGCATGTTGAGTGTACATTTTCTTTCTTGATACGGTGGCCGTAGGCCTTGGTCTCATAAATACCGATGGTGCGTTCTCAGTGTGTGGAGAGTGTTACTGTAGTGGATCATCAAAATGGACATAATTTTTAAAGGTTATGGAGACAAGATAGGGATTCAACGTAAACAACCCTCCGTCCCTGCGCAGACCCATGTAGATGGTTTGAATTTTGATTTCGAAGGAGTAGAATCCTTTTCCCAAAATGGGAGAGGTTTGCAATTGAGTAAGTCGTATTCTCTGCCCTCCTTTTCATGGATGATGAGACAGTGTCTATCCATATGAACATACATGTATCGTCTTTCCATGATGGGAACTTGTGGCCGCTTCCCATTGTGTCGAACAATTTCTTTGGGAATGGTGAGATTTTCTTTCAGGAATGTTTCAAGAGTATTGAATTGTAGCCGTGTCCAATAGTCTAACGGTACACACACGGCCAGTCCATACTTTGTTGACATAAACTTCAGATAAGCCATCCGATGACTTGGAGCTTTTATGGTCACGGCTTCTCCATGATGAGTTATCTTTTGATTGAAAGCATTTTTACCCGATGCTAAAGTAAGGGAGTTCAGTGTACCCAGTGCGAGAGCAGAGGAGTTGATGGCTTCGAGCAACTGCATGGTTAGCGCAAGGACAGAAATGATTGCCATGAGCTCAGTCGTCCGTTTTGTAACCAGACCTACCTCCAATCACATGTGTTTCCCTTTTCATGCTTTTCCTGTCTTCGTTAACAGACAAAGAGTTATCACACGTGAACTTTTGACTGCGTGGGTGGAAACTTTCCCTATTTATATACAAAGTCGTTCTAGTCCTCACAAAGACTTTAGTGACACACCCCTTCTAGCGAACAAAGACGCATTCATTTATCTAACAAAGAGCCTGATAGTAATGCACAAAGCGCAATGACTCATGTTGTAACACGCCCCTTTTCTCGAACAAAGACGCATTCATTTATCTAACAAAGCGCAATGACTCATGTTGCTCTATACACCATTACAAAATACTCAGTCAAAAAGAAATCTTTAGTGCATCTACACAACATGACGACCATCAAACAAAGTCGTGGATGTAAACACACTGAGTTGAATCATGATATGTTTAACAACGTACGCATTTCCTTCCATTGTCTCTTCTATTCTCTCCATAAATTTCTCAATATGTCGTAATAAAATTGATCACTAAGAGCAATCCATTCTGTGCAATAGGATCCAAAACGAAGTGGTTTTTGCAAATCTTTCAACTCTATATAAGCAACGAGTCTACCCTTTACCTCTTGAGGTTGTAAACTCTCTATCAATCTTTTGAAGAGAGGAAGGCTTTCAGTTAGCACTACTTTCATATCATTCATTTTCATTTTAGATGTAAGTTTCCAATCTTGTAAAAATTCATCGAATCCTTGTTGATCAAGTGTCAAAACACATGCCTCGTTACTTAATGTACGATGCGCCATCATAAACGTTGTGACTGTAGATTTCACATTGCTTCAATGACTTCCACTATGAATAAAACAGAAATAACAATCATCTTCCACTGTAAGTTTATTCAACATCAGTCGAACTATTACAAGTACAGAATACACTTCATGAAAAGATCATCACTCATTCACAAGGAGTAAAACATGTTTTACATATACCCATGCTATTGACAATAATATAGATACAATTCATAAACGTCATAGAGACTACAATGCCAGCGTGAAGAGAGTTTTTCAATGTAGGTGGCTTTATTTCTAGTATTACAATGGGATGGTGGTCTGTAAAGGTGATGTCTCTCACCGAAACATACAGCCATATCAAAAATCATTTCCTCTCTAAACTTCTTTTGATCACAATGCATATGGCAGTCTTGTCTTACACGATCTACCCAACATGGTAAATATAAATTATCAATGTGCAACTGAAGTGTTGTTGCTTCTCGTTCAGAATCATTTCCTAATATTTTAACAATATGAAAACCTGACAGCCACCGTTTGAAATCACTTATCAAATACGTTTCATTTACAAATCTAATATGAATCAAAATAGAAGGATCAAGTCCATGCACATGACGCCGTGACTATTCGTCTTTGTGTGGAGGACAGTGGGCAAATCTATGATATACACTAGAAACAGTTTGATCACTTTCCCTCATTGCAATAGCACTCAATTCCTGCATGGGTGTTCCCTCTCACTGTCTATGAAGATGACAACCTACAATATCAAAAAGACTTAATTACAAGATAATACATTGAGCAGGAACTTTACAAGGATGTGTGTCCTTTACATAACAAAAGATACATACAACATGATTAGAATGTTTTAATTGAACATAACGTGCAAGACCGCGTTTTCCACATTCACTACATACTAACTGATTACAATACTTAAGATTTCTCTTTGGTGGTAGCACCATCTTTCTTTGATGTGCGACGACGTTTAGGTTTGGTGACAGGTTCTTGACACTCTTTGACACAAGAATCAATGACTTTCTCGATGTGATCAAGACTTGTTAACTCAGGTTGATGATGAATTTGAGCAATGCGCAAATTGAGAGAAATCAAATTACCGTCAGATTGATGAGGTCCTACATAAACAGAAGGCACCTCAATATGGAAGGAATCAAAGCCTGCACCTAGCGATGACAATTCTGTTTCAACTGACTGTTCAACTGTCACTCATGAAGTGACTTTACAATACTTGCTTTGCAAAATATTGCAGCGAGTGCCGCGATACAATGGTTTATAATAAGAAGTTTTCTTTTCTGGCCACAACTGTAATAGTTCAGTGGGAATAAGAGCCTTTTGCCTCACAATGTCTTCTAAAATGTCAAGCTGCTGACGCAACCAATTATCAATAGGGATACTCAGGTTTTAACAGCAATGATTTACTTGCGTATCCACTTTTGGTAAGTATATCGCCGGCGTTTGAAGATAGAGTCAAACACCTTTGTAGCGCACTTGTTGTTTGTAGGTAGGATAGCCGTGAATTACCTTTTCAATTTTCGGATTCCACAGCTCGAGATGTTGAGGATTCAGTGATGCGGCAGTTGGAGTAGGATTCATGGCCATGGCAGTCTGTAACGAAAGAATACCACTAAGTACATTCATGATCATCGGAGAATAGAAAATTGTTAGCTTAGCAGTGAGATATGAAGTGACCCTTAAGAGGACCTTTTGGGGCGTTCACATGATTTAAAGCTTATCACCAAAGTCTAAGTCTTCGTCATCGTCGAGTAAATTAAATGTCTTGGGCTTAGGACCCGAATTGAGTTTCAATTCCTTAAAAGACTTAAAGGTAAAGAGTCTAGGTGGTGGAGGTGGCGGTGGTAGTGATGGTTCAACAAAATAAGCTTGTACAATCATCGGCCACACACTCTCCTGTGTCTCTCTTCTAAAATGTTGGTAAGGTTTAGGCCACACCGTCATGACACTCACTTGTAAATTTGGAAACAGGATTGAATCAGACAAAATTGAGACGGAGAATGGGTTGAGCAAGTCACACAAGTCACTTTCCAAGTCAAGAGAATGAAATGAAGAGAAAATGGGGAGATGTCTGCTTTTATAGTCTCCTGCGAATCCACATTTAACACTATGAGAGCCAAACAGAGACCTCCGTTTCTCCCCTGACTTCGTTGCGGCAGGGAAAAGGAGGCACGCGGACGACTGACTCATGATTGCTTTCCCCAAATCTTGTATTCAAATCTAGTTTAGCACATTGAGTTGAATATGAATGTGTTTTATGAGACATAAGAGCAAGTTGGATCCATGCTCATGAAATGAATCTAGTCGAGATGCAATTTTCGCCATGTGTCGCTGATAGAAATCTTTGGGTTCATGCATCGTCTCTGCAGAATAGGATGCAAAATGAAACACTACACGTTCACCTGCATGTTCATCAGTCACTTTTTCAAATTCTATCTCTGCAACTACGTAATCGACCTTTCACATCTTTATTCATCAAACTGTCCATGAGCAGTTGGAAAACAAATTAACCTTTAGCGACAGCAAATTCTAAGTCTGCCTTTTCATAATGAAATGAGATGATGTAGTCCCTAATCACACCACGAGGACTTTGTCGATGAAAACGTAGTGAACAAAATTCATTCGTAAACTCTACTG
Organism: Prostheceraeus crozeri; assembly: GCA_907163375.1. NCBI lineage: Eukaryota > Metazoa > Platyhelminthes > Polycladida > Euryleptidae > Prostheceraeus > Prostheceraeus crozeri. The sequence continues at coordinate 141,065 of CAJQUW010014543.1, read as the reverse complement.
CATCTGTCATCTTTCTTTCTATCACTTCGGAGACATAGCATGAATGACATTCAGGTGTAAAATCGCACGCTGATTCCAAATCTGGTCTCTGTTTTCCGTCCGAGGCATCGTTCACCCGCTAGAGCCGTTTTCGTAAAATTCTAACTCTGTCGTTTTTTCATCAATGTCCAAAATTTTCAATGGCGTCTCGCATCTAAATGAAGGCAGATATGAGCAAGCCGTGTCTTCCACTGGGTTTTCTTACTCTTACCTTTCAACCGATCCATCCGTCGACCCTCTACGATGACCAGAAGCCCAGATGAAAAAACTCTGTCGTTTTTTCAAAAGTTCCAAAATCTTGGAAAATGCACAAAAACTCGATTTTCAACATGCTCTCATTTCAAAACGGAGCCTGCCACGCATATGAAAAGATGGGATCCTAGAGAAAAAAGCGCGGTCTTGCCCGTAAAAGAAACCCGAGCTCTTCATTCACTTCCATTCCTGAGTGAGATATCGTGAAAGTTGGCTAAAAAAGCGACATTTCACATTTGGACTTGAAAAAATCCTAAGTATTTTCGACCACCGTAGTGAAGAATTTTCGAAAAAATTTTTTGTGCGAATTTCAACCTGAAACCTTGATAGAAGTTTGTTTCACATGATTCTGAACAACTTTGGTCTTTTCAACCAACTTGGTCGGTTGAGTCGTCGGGGGGGGGGGGAGCGGTTTTTCATGAACATGTCGAACACTCCCTTTTCAACGGTTTCCTCCTCACGACCCATTTCTCCCAACACATCCTTGGCCACTTCCTTCCTCTCGCCAGAGGGGGGGCTGTCCGCATGATGACTCATCGTTGCACATTTTACACTTCCTTTTTTGGATGGGATTACTACTATGGTTTCTTCGGGACTCCAGCTTGGTTAGGTGGTGGTGGTGTCGAGTGCTTCTCTATCAACCAACTAGGATAACCATTATTCTCCAACACTTGATAGAGAACATTGAGCTCTTGCTGTAAATGCTCGGGTGAGCAAAGCTGTATCGCTCGGGAGAAAAGTGTCTTCGCCAAGTTGACTTCGTATATTTTGGGACTGAATGATTGATAGTTATTGTATAATTCAGTAAATGTCTCTTTGCGATATACAGAGTTAGAAATTTTGCCATTGGTGTCACGATGCAGGTTCAAATCAAGGAAATGGCTACCTCGCTCCATGGTAAATGAGATAGCCGCATGCTGCGCATTGAAGATCATTTACCATGGAGCGAGCTAGCCATTTCCTTGATTGATACTGTAGTAAACTCATTCAAATTTGAAGACTTTTCTATATCTGAAGTTGTTGAAACAATAAATTCGTTAAATCCCCACAAGACTACCAACGATGTTGTACCACTTAGGATTTTTACACATAGTTCGATTAAAATATTCTCCTACCTATGTCAACTATACAATGACTCAGTTAGAAGTGGAAAATATCCAGATGACCTGAAAATTCCATTATAGTTCCTATTTATGAAAAAGGAGATAAGACAAATCCGTCTAATTACAGACCAATGTCATTATTAAGCTATTTGACAAAAATTTTCGAAAAGATGTTGCACAGAAGGATGTATGAATACTTAGAAAACAATCAGTCATTATTTGAAAGCTAGCATGGCTTTCGAAAAAACACTCAACTAATTTAGCACTTCTTAGATTAATGGATAAGTTGTATGATGCAAAAGCAAAGAATCTCTACACAGTGGGTTTAAATCTAGATATATCAAAAGCATTTGACACGGTTGATATCCCTATTCCTTTAGACAAACTATATAATTTATGTTTCCGTGATTTCATTCATAAATGGCTACACAAGTACCTAAACGAAAGACACCAAACAGTGCGTATAAACAGCGCACTTTCAAAACAACTACAAACTGAAGACGGTGTGCCACAAGGTTCTGCACTTGGACCACTATTATTCATCATATATATAAACAATCTGAAAAATGTCAAAATTAGTGGAGAACTTAGTATCTGTGCCGATAACACCAATTTACTTGTGTGCGATAAAACTTAAGAAGGAGTTACGGCAAAAACAAAGGAATCGTTAATTAAAATTCACTCATGGATAAAGATCAACAGATTGACATTGAATGCAGAAAAGTGCGAATACTTTATCATCTCCCCCAAAAAATATAAAAATTTGCCCACTAATATAGACGACAATTTGATGATAGGAAACACGATTTTGAAACAAGTTGAAAGTACTAAATTTCTCGGAATACACTTTGATAGACGACTAACTTTTGATGAGCACATTTCATATATCATAAATAAGCTTAAAACATTTATTCCAACATTCTATAGGTTAAGAGATCTTATGCCACAAAAAACTCCTAGATTGATTTTTGAGCAAATATGCGTACCAATGATGCGATATTGCCTGTTAGCATATGGAAACGGTAGCAAGCTTTTGTTAAACAAACTTCAAAGAAAACAGAAAATACTGATCAAAATAATGCACCGAAAGGAAGGGCAGTCTCTGAAACTGGATTTTTATAAAAACGAGGAGTTCATGAATATAGAAATTATGTATGAGTATGAGCTACTGATACTTGCCTATAAAATTAAATATCAAAGTGACATCCTAACCGTCCCTTTTAAGGAATATGTTATGTGCTCGAGGAGACATAATGAAAATTTCCAAATACCTCTCTGTAGGACCTCTCTGGAGGAAAAAACAACTACGTTTACCATTCCCTTCAAATGGAACATGCTACCAGTCAAAATTAAAACTGCAAAATCAATAAGAGAATTCAAGCGAAACCTGAAGTTGCATCTGATTGAGAAAATGATATCATTCTAACATTGAATAGGAAGCGAAAGTTGTTGCATTTATATTTGATCAATCATTGAAAATGTAATTACACTATTATGCAAATTAATATGAACAAAAGGACATATTTCTTATGTTATCACTTAATGTTGTTTGACTTGCTTTATTCTACCTTACATGAATAGAATGACTCGTGTACTTGCATAGATATTAACATTTGACCTTTTCATTGCCAGACGTAGGTGTTCAATGCAACATTGACGCAGATAATTGATTTTGAATTCAAAAGTTCAAATTCCATAAAATAGCAAATTTTGGCCTTTCTCACAAAAAGTGTCACTTTGAAGCAAAAGGATATCATTCTCAGTTTGTTCGACGAAGTACCGGAGAGCCGGTTCGGACTGCACACATGAACCAGTCATTCAAACATCCACCAAAGCAAATGTTTTGGGGGTGCTTCTCATACAAGGAACCCGGATGTCTCATTCCAATCGAGGGGATGATGAATTCCGATCGATATGTTCATTTGATTGAAACTCGGATTGTCTCTGAGTTGGAACGAACGCCGAACGCAATTTTCCAACACGATTTGGCACCATGCCATACAAGCCGAAAAGCCCTGTAATACTGAAAGTTAGAAAGTTATAATGTATAAAAAGTTCGTGCAAATTTCGTGCATGCACAGTTATTGTCCCAAGACGATATGTTATGTATATTTTTTCTTCTGTAGCAACTGGCTACAAAAAGTAGTCGTGAATGAGAATATAAAATGACTAAAATTTGTAAATAAACATGTTTATATAACTGAGTTAAACTGTCATGTTTGCTGCTGATGTCAATGGTGATTTACATGCTGTAAAGTGCCTTGTGTCACCTGCGCAGGGCCAGTTCATATGCCCCAACTTTGTGGGTCCTCTGTTCCTTTTCTCCTTCTTTTATGACTTTGTGCCAAGCCAAACACAAGATTGTACATACATGTATGAATTCATTGATTGCCATGTGGAGAATAAAGAATTATTCTATTCCATTGTAATCTCTATTTTCGTATTCAAAATACATATTTGATAATATTACCGACAGAAGTTCACTTATGTCACTCGGTAGCAAGCCATGAGAATTGAAATTGTACATTGTTAGAAGTGTCACTGCATTTGCAATAGCCTGATCCACAGGAATAGAAGTGTACATTGATTCCACGTCTAAACTGACTGGATATCTATAGGTAGAAAGAGTTTGTTAAAGACTAAATGCTTCACACGGTTAAGAAGTTCTGCAGTGTTCTACAGTTCTGCACTATCTAAGGAGTGCATACAGGTTCAGCTATACATGTATACCAATTATTAGTTGGGAGTGTTGTTGACTTACAGCTGATATCTGATAATAAATACTTCTAACTGAAATTTGACTCAGTCTAAAGACGTGTATGTGTAAAAGTTTGATAACGAGCCATTAAGTCATTTCCGGTGTAAACCAAAGACGCTGATTATACGATCAACAATTCGGATAGTATATAACTTTGATATCAGAGGACGACAATAATCTTCATTTCAACTTAATAAGTAATTAGCACATTTAATATGCAGTGACACCAGATAACATTTCAACAATTCATTTACTAAACACACACAATGTAATCTTGTCATTATAGCTACATTTCTCTCAACAGAATGAGACTTGCATTGTTTTTCCTGCTATTCACGATGGCCTCCACCCATGAGCATTGGTTCAATGACGACTGTCCAACTCAATCTTTCTGCTATTGTACGTCAATTGCTGACAAGACGCATTGTAATTTGACGCATCAGGAACCATCTCCTGGTCATTGGTTTAATTGCTCCAAAGCTACGAAGATTTACATCAATTCTCTTGTATTTGCATGCGAACAAACTGCCTGTCAGTTCATTGACATCGATGTTCTGAATGAGAAAATGCCAAATCTTCGCTCATTGAGCATTTCTGACTGTAATGTCAAATCTAAAATTCTTCAACAGAGATCGCTGAATTATTGGTCTTGGAATATCCACTTTGATTGGACTGCTGGTGTCAGTGTAAGCGAATTGGCCTTCTTCCTGTCACTCAAAATGGACACACCAGAGAATGATCCACAGAACTGTCTCCTGAATGAGCTGGTGATTGAAAATGGACGCATGATGCACATCCCTTCTGCTCTTATCTATCGATGTCCGTACATTAAACATTTACATTTGTCTCAAAATTGGATAACAGAATTGCTACCGGTAGATGTATTTCTAATTTTCCTTAACAAAGGAATAGAACGCTTGACTATTGATGATAGTCGTCTATGTGATGCAGGAAATATCGTAATTTCTGGTGCTTTCGAAGAGCTTCGTCAATATTTGGTGTACCGGTTTCCTGAGAGAATCATTGAGATGAGAAATACTTTGACTGGAGAGAATTGGAAGTTGGTTAAAACGATTGAGAGAAGATTTCAGGTGAGATTATGCGTTAATACAGTTGAAGTAAATAGTCAGCAGTTAGATCCACTAGTCCGGCAGCCAGAACAAGTTTCTGCAGGGAACGAGACCGAAAGTGAGACTTTCACAGAATGATGTATACCATATGCTTCATTAATTAGTTTTAAAATCTAATTTCATTAATTCATTTTAATTCGATTTAATTAATTTCACTTTAACCAAAAACTGCAATCTGCGTCCCATTGGATTTACATGTGTTTTTCTTGGATCCTGTCTCACAAGAAGAGGAACTTACTGGAACTGGGCAGACGTGCAGATACGTAGTAGGCATATGATGTACATCATTCCGTGAAAGTCTCATTCTCGGTCGCGTTCCCTGCAGACACTCGTGCTGACTGTCAGACTGCTGGGTGGTGCGAGCGTCATCACTGTTTGTTTTGTACAGACAATCTGAGTCTTGTGATGTTGATGATAATCGCCTCCAGAAATGGTAGTAGCGCTGTTTGACCAACTTAGAGGAAGTTACTACCATTTCTGGAGCCGACGATCATCAAAGTCATAAGACCTTAATTGTGTATACAAAAGCAAGCAGTGATAACGTTCGCACGTGGTTCTGACTGCTGACTTTTTGACACAGAGTTTAACTCACCTTTTTATATTTCATTTTGTATATAAAAGTTTTATTTTTAAATATCTGTTAATACAACGTGTAGTTTGACGAGAATCGCCAAAAAGCCCTCGTGGAATACATTTATAAAATGAAGCGACTTTTTTGTCCAACTTTCATCTACAATAGTACATTTCTTCCAAATTTGGAGCTAATGCGGTCATGCCTAACATTTTTCGAAAGTAATGGATAAGCGCTTTCGAAGCTTCCGATCAAGATCAATAAAGATTTCAATAATGTAAGACTTCGCAAGCAAATCGGCGAAAATTCAAGAGAGAATTTTAACTGACTCAGTCAAATGCTTTCCGAAAATCCATCGAGGGTTCTTGAATGACTGCGTGATCCCCTATAAAAAGCGGATGCTACTCAGGTTGCTACGCGGATGCTGTACATAGTGACATCAGAAGTGGCAATAGTAAACGTAAGGACATGTACATGTTTGCCACAAAAGAGACGGGACCATGTCATTTCATTCATAGAGGAAGTACATTAGGTAGAGTGGTTACTCCGCATTTCTTGAATCCCAAATGTTTATACAGCTTCGCTTTTATCGTTCTATTCATTGATGACAAACTCAATTTCAAAAGGATTATACCAAGTAAAAAGATATCTTCAGCAGAGCATTGATGTCTGGTCAGTAGGATTTAAAATTGAAAATTCAGGTCAATTTATTTACTAAAAACTGGCGTCATTCATCCATCGAATGGTGTACAGCGCTTCGCTACAGCTGATGTGACTGACAGGCCACCATAGAGGCCTCAAGACAACTTATTAGATATGATAAACAATATCAAACAAATTCTTAGTATTGTACATCACAATGGGATAAGTTAGGAGTATTATTATCGCATCTCTGATTGAGTAGCATCATCTCAACTGAACAAAATGAATCACCATGTTTGCAAGTTGCAATATTTGACAGTGATGAAATTACATTTGATAAGATTTTTCAAGTTTCCGATTTGTGCAACGATTAATAAAACGGTCTGTATGCTATTACAAAATGCAACTTAGGACACAAAGTATCACAAACCTAAGCGTTTGATAAAATTTCTCACTCTGAAATTTATATGGATATTCAACTTTCAGGATTGTCTCTTGAAAGAAGCCCATTATCTGGGCGAAAGCACTAGGATAATGTAAATCCAGCAAGTAATACACTATAAGAATGATGTCGACCACCAAATGAGATTCATCATTGAAACTCGCAGCCGGATACTCGCACCCTTTCCTGGAACGCACTGCAAACCTCGTATCGGAGAGCAGGACTTGTGGTCCGAATTTGGCCCGGTGTAGCAGAGCAGCTTCCATATCTTCGTCCTGCAAAGGAATTATCAGACTTCATTTCAACCATAAATGATCTCAACTCCACAAACAAATAGTAATCAGATGTAACAATTATCAGTGAACATATGAGCTGTGAAGCTGTCATGTGTTATGTGGGTAACTTAAGGTGTAGGCAAAACAGATGCCTTGCACAGAAAATATATCGAACCATTGGATATAGTGTCACAGATGCTACCAATGATTCTTAACGATTCGTTTCTCAGAATTATCTCTACATCAAATGTATTTATAGAGGAAGCCGACTCAAAATGACATAAATAAGCACAAATAAGACACTTACATTTATCACGTGTATAAGATTGTCAGCTGGTTTTTTCGAGTTGAAGACACTCTGCAGATCTATGATCGTCTTCAATCCACTTGCACCACGTATCGCTTGAATCTTATCGATGACGTATTTAGCGTCAATGAGAATACTAGCATGACTAGGAAACATCCGACTAAATTTATCAATAAGAAGCTCGGAGGAACGAGTCAGTCGGGCCGGCAATGAGTCGTAGAACCGACCGCTAAATAAGTTTCGGTTGAGAATCCGCAAATTCGGAATGGATGGTTGTGTTTTCTCTAACTCAATCTGTAAAAAAAACAGCATCATCTATTTCAGCAGCTCAAACAACTACAACGTCATCATTTCAATTTGACAAAGAAAACTGAAATTATGAAACTAGAACAATCAGTGCATTTATACCAGAGCAGCCAAATGATTCAATTGATTCAGTAACATTAAAAGCAATAATTTCGTATGTAAAATAACTACCAGTCTGATAACATAGTGAAGCGCTTTCGGAGAACTATAATCCTCAACTAAAAAAAATACTCAAAATTTGAGTCGAAAGTTGTTCTAACGTTAAGCTCTGAAGCACATCGATATAGCTTCTACAAACGTGCACAGAATTACAATGAGAATTTCAGGCTCACATATTTGGCTTATAAACTTTCTAATGGTGGTATTTATTATTCCTAACTAGCTCATCCTCATACTATCCATTATACTTGCGCGCAAATACAGTTGAATTCTGGAATTATCAATATCTCAAATGTTTTCTTTCAATAATATTCTTTCAATATACATGTTATATACATGTCTTTAAAGAGTATTTTTACGCTTTGCTGCTTTCCAATGCTACTAGAAAGTGAAATGTACCATTAAGAAGCTACTTAATTGGTGTTTGACTTAAGAAATTGTAAATACGTAGTAGGATTTAAATAATATCCAAGTTTGAAAAACTTTTTTCATGTCTGATATCAAGATTATTATACTACGACTCAAATTTATAGAATGATGTACTAAACCTCAAATCAATCTATAGGCTACTTTGTTTAAGTTACCGCACATGGAGAATGCAAAAATGTAGCTTAAAATTCAGAAAATGTACTTTTCAAAACAGGTTATTTTTTGTTGAAAAGTTAAGAAAAAACAAAAAGTCACGAAAGCCTAGGTTGAACGAAGTAGTTTTAAAAGTAAAAATCGACCCTCCCCCGGTATGGATATAGTCAATCGACAGTCCCAAGATGTTTACTGGTAGGTAGACACATCGAGGAATGATCCGATGATTAGTAGCTAAATACCGTTACTATGAATTGTAGTGACTAGATAATTGCATGCTGAGCAACGTAGATGAACTTTATGAAGCACGGAATGAAGACATCAATTAGTCCAGCATTAAGTTGTGAGCAGACTGACAGATGAAATAGTTCGCCGTAAAGATGAAATAGTTCATTTCGTTACTTATGGCTAAAACTTGAACAATTTTGGCTCAAATATTTACCTTCGTGTTAAGCAGAAGTTGGTCGGTCTCCATGACCTTTTCTATGACAACTTCTCCGCTAATCGACCCCTTCGATACACAGTAAGTTGATGGCTTCTTGCGAAATCCGTGAAGTTTCGTAAAACTCCTTTGTCGTAGTAGATTGGGAACAGACACCAAAACCTTTTCCACTTTTTCCTACAAATGAAAAAAATAATTCACTATTTGCATTTTTGGCTGCTAATTTTTGATAAACACAACGATCAAAGATCCGACATTTTCTGAAGTTCATATACACATATTATTTGATATTACGTTTCATACATGCATTTTGTCATAAAACTCTACTAAGGTTGTAAAAACATTTTTTTATAAAAAAAACACGTGTTTTCTAGTTTTCATTTGCTTTTTAAATCAAAAGGATATAATGCTACTAATTATTCAAAATGATTAATACCGACACCTGTGCAACTTCTTATGTTCAATGAAACATATTGATGGGTTAACAATAAAACAGGTTAATAAATAAACCAAGAATTTAAACTTTTTTGGCGATGATCATGATGGTTCAATGATGTGTGTACCATCAATCTTGAATGCTATTATACATGTTTCTTCATTCATGAGAGTGATAGAGAAATGACTATTGAGCACAAGTTGCAATTGACAATCAATATCTGATTCCACTGTTTCTTAAAATTGGGGTAAAACATAACCCATGTGAAATATTATCTCAAAATTTGATAATTTAGAGGTAGTCCACGGACCTCAAAGTAGGCCAACTTTGCAAAAGAATGGCATTTTTGATGTGTTTTTCAATTTTGTTGCCAAGTTATTTTTGATACACTGAACCTGAATTAAGAGAGGCGTACTTAAGAAAAAGACCACCCAAAATCATCTAATTGCTTGGGGTAGGGTGGGTTGGGGTAAAAGCGACTGGAAAATGTGAAATTTATTTTATCTATTTCTTATGGTTCTGCTTTTTGTCAATTTAATGATTGACTGCGTGTAGGTACAAATAATGGTAAGCTTTTAATACTGGGGTCGTTCAGATTGTGAGCGATGTTCAGTTCGTGCAAATGAGACGGAACTTATTAGTACTTTGATGTAACAATTTCATTTTTTGAGTAAACATTTATGAAATGCAAATCATGTCTGATAGTAAAGATAAGTTGGATATATGGTTAACATACTGTTACTAACTTACCCAAGAATCCTGACAACCGTTCTGGACTTTAATGGTCGCTTTTAAACGCGTGTAAAATTCTTTTCGATCCACTGCATTAGTTTGTGAGGGAATATGTGATTCACAAAATGCAATTATAGCATTTTTGAAGTCTCTTTCGTACATATGATTTCCATCCTTCACGAAAGATGTCGCGCGGTGGGATAAATAAGTCGCCAATATGTCACTCATATGGGTGCCAAACGGTGCCGAACAAATCTGAAATTCAAATAATTGGTTTTAAAGAGAAAGCACAGCCCTACGACCTACACCTAGCATGTTTCTATTAATCATTTAATGACAGCTATGTTACAGAGATAAAGTAATTGACTAATATCAATATAAAAACTCAAGCATCTAAATTAGATATCTATAACTTTTTACTTCTGTGTGGTTAAGTGTTCATTTTTTTCTGATGGCTAATTGAAACTCATTCACTTTACTAAGAAATAGATTAAAACGCAGCTAACCGGAATTTGCACTTCAGCTGAACTGTAGCTTAGCTAAAACTTTATTCTCTTTACCAACTTTGTTACTATAGCTATGGTCGGAATGATGCGATTTAGCGTTAAACATCAAATCAAAACATCAATTACTATTGCCGTAAGCTCGACATTTTTCTCTTTAAGGAGAATAGGAAATACTTCTGGATAAACGACACAACCCATCCATTGAAGTTCAGTAATAATCTTCCCGAATTTCATCGAAACTGAAAAGTGGGCATTTATAATACTCAAAATCAGATTAGATGAAATAATATATAAGGTTATGTTGCATTGTTTTGGTTTTTTATCTGTAATCAGATTGACTGTGATTAACTGCGGTTTGCTGCGAGCCAATAAACCTTATGTACAGTGTATGTAGTCTTGCTGCCTTTGATGTCACATGTCTGCTGATGCTCTTTGTTTGTCTTGTCTGGTTGGCTGACAAAAAAATAGACATAGAACTGTCAGGATCAAGGGTGATTTGATCACCGGACAACCCCAAGTCATGAAAACAAACGCACATCTCATTGAAAATTGTGAAAATTTCAGGAGTTCTGCTATATAATGTTAAATGTCTTACTCCAACCTCACTCATGTATACCCATACAATGATCGGATCAACTCCCCAATTGAGTTGCACCATCCATAGACATAGAACTGTCAGGATCTAGGGTGATTTGATCACCGGATAACCCCAAGTCATGAAAACAAGCGCACATCTCATTGAAAATTGTGAAAAATTTGGGATCAAATCAGCTTAAATCCTGACAATTGGAGGTCCATGAATGGTCCTACTCAATTCCGGTTTAACTATGGCACTGAGTGCTCATTCCAGTAGAACTTTGAATGATTGAACGATCATAAAACCCAAATGTCATGATTATCTGAAATCGCTCCAATCCGTTTGATTATGGCAACATTGCAATATTGCGCTTATCTAAATTTGGTGGTCAGTCTCGGAACTAGAATTGGTGGCAAAATGACAATTTCCTAGAAAATACCTTGTGAAGCATGCGGTTGTATACATCACACGACTCCAGTTACATGGTGAGAAAAATATGTTTTCCGACAGTATCAACCACCCTTATCGGAGAGATCAAAATTTAATTCGCCGCCAGGTGATATTTTTTACAATACATGTAAGATTCATTCATTTTATACTGTGTAGCAGATAAGGCTGGAGATTGGTTGCTATTATACCGTTCACACAGATACTTAGCTACTTTTCTAAATTTTTATCATTACCGTACCTTCCGGCCTATAAGGCGCAACTTTTTTACTCGCAAACAGCCAATGCGCCTTATCTGCGGAGTGCCCCCTATCTAAGGTCAAATTAGACTTCTAAGTTGGGTAAAGATTGGTACTGGTAGGCATTCATTTGAAAATATCATGAGAGCAAGTGCCAGAAAAGGCTATTCGAAGTGGCTTTAAGAGATAGGGGTGTCATTTTCTTCGAGAGATTCAACCGACCCAGGTATCATAAGGAACATTGATTCCGACAAAGCGAACCTCCATTCAGATGCCTAAGCTAATAGTGATTTTGATACTTGCGGCGAACATTGATTGTAACACTGAAACGAGTCTTGATTCAGATACCGAAGTGAATATTGTAGTGAGCCGTGAAACTTCCTACCTGTAGTTGAATCAAACATTCATTTCAGACACAAGACTCCGACATGCTAGATTTTGCTAGCTTAGCTGAGCCGTATGCTATAGGAATAATTCATGGGCTATCATGTGACTCATGTCGATCATAATCCTTCGTGGTTTTTCAGATATTATGCCAAATCAACCATGATAATCGTCGGCCTACTTTTTGCTTATTCCAAACCAATGGTAGTACATGTACATTTATCGGAGAAATTAGTTACAATTATTGATTCCTTATCGACAAGGTATTTATCTGAAAGACCGGTACACATGTGCGCCTTATACGCGAAGTGCTCCTTATCTGTTGTCATCGGCTTGTGCGCCCTATGCGCGGATGCGCCTTATTGGCCGGAAATTGCGGTAATTAGATACTAGACATAAATAATTCAAAATTAATTACTGAGCTTAGGCTACCTGTCGATGAGATTTCCATTTCCACATCAGCGGCAAATAATCATAGGACTAAATAAAAATTAGGAACGAATGTCTAAACAAGTTCACGACTATACTGCAGTCTCAACGTCGTCGAGTGATTTCTGCTCTCTTCCGATGTATTTATGACGTCATCACTATAACACCAGACGCTAGCTCCTTCGACTGATCGGTCAACTGCATGACTCGGATGTTGCCATAATAAGACGAATTATTACGATTTCAGCGCAACATTGGCTTGTAATCTCCCTGAAAATACGTTTATATATCCACGACGTAACTGATAGAAAGACCGTTGTTGTACTATTCGAATTTTCACTCTCCTAGATTTGTGCATGGGCTCGAACTTTCAGCCAGGCCGTGTCGTGCGAATATCCATTTCGATAATTAAGACGGCATGCGTAATCTTTATGTACAAGTAGAATGTAAAACTTGAACACTCGTCGGATTGCAATTGTGTGATAATTCAGCTAGTCTTAGCTAACTTGATCTTAGAAATATAGATTGACATACATGTAATATATATCACTTTTAGACAAAGATATCTTCAATTTAACTACATAAAAATTACTGATATATTGAACTATCAGTTATTACTTACCACTGTTCATAAAATCTGTCAGCTGTCCATCCTTTTCAATAATTATTTAGCTAGTTCCATCACACGTAACTTTGACAGCTTTCTCATCTTCAAACAACAGATGCGGGATTCGAAATTAATGATGGCAGTCAGCATTTACACAAATTACGAAACAAAATATTTTCTTATGATTGCATAATTATACTTAAAAATAAATAAACTTACAAACAAACGCAATTCCAGAATGGTATATTATCTCGAAATTCCATTTGGAATTTCATATAGCACAATCATGAAAGAATTGACGATTTTAATTGATCAATCCTTATTAGATACCATAGCATCCAACCCTGTTTATCGGGCACAAACGCCAACTTAATCAGTTTTTGCCTGATAAGGGTTAATTATCCGGCCTAGAGCGTCAATTTAAGGCTGAATGATTTATTGCATATCTGTAATGCAACATGGAGATAAACAGTGAACAAATAATAGGCTTAGTGTCATTCTGACTATAGATTATTGACAAGTCTGCTCCTGTGCACAGAAGCCTATGTCATGTATGAGAGTCCATCAAATAACATCTGATTGGAATGATGATATCTCGTAGGATTCTTATATTTTCAATGACACAGCCAAAATCTACCGGCCCTTCGGGCCGAACAACTATAACATTTGAACTGTAGGAATAGACCATTGCACTAAACTTAATAGAAAATTGGGAAATCCAGTAAATCAATAGAAACTAATTCATAACACATGATTGACTATCAACTTGCTTGATCGCTTACGCTTGTATATTAGATTTAGTACAATTGTTGATATATCTCATGGGAACTACGTAAAAAAGATAGCAATTCATATTGTTTTTGATATCCCATTCATTTTTGATAAAAACATAATTCAACTATAACATGATTTTATTGTTCTCCCTGTCACAAAAATATTAGATAAAATTGTGCATAACATTATATATAGTTCATGTTATCTAAAATAAAGCTAAAATTATTTGTTTAGCCGCATCGAAATAAAAAATGCATCAAGCATTTTGATATTTTTGAACTTAAAATGAACAGCTGAAACTATATGTTTTCACTAAAAATTTATGGACATGCATGAATATCATGAATGTTTTATAAAATTTCCTTCGTTATGTAAACTACTTCGTATAGGAAAATTTGATGCAAAACTCTGATTAATCAAAATGTCATCGTCAATTTGAAAATGATATTTGATGTTTCACACTAACTTTTGATGTGGAATCTCTCAACTTTCAAAACATATCAAAGAGACTGATACCAGCATTGCCACCAGTATGCATAGGCTATTCCTGTTTCCTAGATGCGCTAATATTCGCAACAAATCAACCTCAAAGCACGCGGGAAAAAATCACGAAAAACGCAGAGACATCTCTCGACGGAGCAAAGAAGGCGCGGCTAGTCTACCCCAATGAGCAAATGCAATCAGCAGCCCGTGGTCAAGGAAAAGATTGCGGACCATGTCAAACAAATCCACAAAACTGTGAAAAGATTTCAGTTTTACGCTTTCATGTTCGGGTCAGCTCAAAAGATGCAAAGATGAGAAAAGCTAATACTGACTATATTTTGTGATAGAAATCTTTGACAACATAGGTTCAATAATATAGCAGTTACGACAATTCAAGTAGTCGTTATGCATAATAAATATGCTTCGACAATTCCTGAATCCACCACGATAAATTGCAGCTCGCGTTAAACTCTAACGGCAAAGTAGCGGGAAGATATTCTAACGGCAAGTATAACGCGATGATATTAGTATAACGTCAGAGCTCCTAATATAACGGCAATATAACGCCAATTGAAATTATCTAACGGCACCTGGCGTTATTTTGGCGTTAGATTTTTTACAGTGTAAGGACATGTGCATGTTTTCCAGAAAAGAGACGGGACCATGTCATTTTATTCATAGAGGAAGTATATTAGGTAGAGTAGTTACTTCGCATTTCTTGAATCCTAAATGTTTATACAGCTTTGATTTTATTAAATGAACGCAAAGGGAATGTAGTCGGAATTGTTTCCAAATGTGAGATATGCATATTTATGCAGTTTTGAATAAATTACAACGGAATTGCCTGATCCTTATAGTATAAAGCAGAAGGAAATAATAGTATTTTACAGATCGTCCGTGTCATGACAGCCTTGGAGAGGTCATGTTTGTTAAATTGGCAACTCGCTGACCTGCTATTGCTTTCATGCTGAGCTTCAAGAGAATCTTCTTAAGCGAGATCATATCACATGCCAACCTGCCACAAGCAAAATAACAGAATCAAGGACAATGATTTCAATTAACGTTGAACGATGCAAATGGGTCCACATCACCACTCAGATTCAACAAGTGAAACATGAATTTAGTGAATCATAAATTCATGACGATGAAAATTGAATTGAAATATGAAATTTCAGCCACGACAGCACAATGAGATCTCGACATTTTCATGAAGACTTCCATTATAATGCCGTTCATTACATTTCCTTGATCATCAGCATAATTTCCGCTTAGTTACGATGTTTGTTAACGAATGCTCATTCCCTTTGATATCCAACTTGTTTCATACTACTTATAACGGGGCGTCATGTCGGTAGTATTCAAATTGGCAAAATTTTAGCTGTTTTAAAACTGCTAAATATTTTTTTGGACCGCAAGAACGTAATCTCCGCAAAAACTGAATCTTTTCGTATCAAAATTATTACTGTATACAGAAACCTTTTTCAGTCGACACTCTATCTACATATAATGATTTCCTATAAAAAGCGAATGCTACGCAGTAGGACAATCGTTTGCTTCTCAGGTACATGTCACTACATTGTCTCAATTTTCGTTTCAGGGTTGGATCGGAAACACTATTCTCACTGCTGAGATATTATATTCTATATTCACAGAAATCAGGAGTGAATTGAATGCTACTGTGATCAGAAAAATGAGCATCCAATTTCCACATACAAAAATGATTCAAGTGAAAATGAGAAATAACAATCTCCACAATATTCCTCTGGCATTGATGGGTCTCCGACAAGTGCAGCTGTTAGATCTTTCTGGAAACAGAGTCCACTCATCAGAATCATTAGATCTTCTCACTGCCGGGTCTGTTGACACGCTGAGACACTTAAACCTGAGTCAGAATTCCTTGAGACGGTTTGAAGGCATTCCTTATGAATTTCGATCTCTGCAATATGTCGACTTGTCGCATAACCTTCTTAAAGAAATAGATTCCTCCATCATTCAAAGCCAAGTTCCATTAAAATCCTTGGATATAAGTCACAACAATCTGACAAGTGCAAAGCCCTTTGCCTTTGAATTCAGAATATTTTCAATCTCCTATTCAAATAATCAAATATCAGATCTTTCATTGCAGAGTGGGAGATATTCCAATGTTGTTGAATATGTGGATTTATCAAACAATCAGTTGAAATATCTCCAATCAGGTTCAATCAAAGGCTTTAGGGGATTGAGGAGCATCGACCTGAGTAACAATCCAATCCATATAATTTCTGCAGACATGTTTCAGACTGAGCCTCGTCCTATGCAAGAGTTGATGACTTTAAAGCTGTATAACATCCCTCGAGATGTATCTTGTGACTGCTATTCTGTCTTTATAAGCTTGCAAATAACGTTTCGTACCAGCTTTACAGGACCAAAGATTCTCTACAACAAAAAGTCCCAGGAATGCAGGACAGACTTTAATAACTACAGAAAAGTAAGTAGTCGTGCACAGTTTCTTTGTGTTCGTTCTGGAAACGCAGTAAACAATAAATTGAGATTTTGGAATTGTAACAACAAGACCTCCGTTTGTCCAAAGAATTGCAAGTGCCTTTTTCATAGTATTCATTACATCTATCCTCGTATGGAAGTGTATTGTTCAAATCTTTCTTCGCTTCCAAAGATGGATTTGAAGGCTAGAGATGTTCATATCAATAACAGTCATATCGGGAACATTTGGTCACATCCATTTGGAGTTTGCCTTTCGAAGACTGGTCGACATCTGATCTTGGCGAACTGCAGCATTCGACGCATCCATCCAGGAATATTCAGTAATATGCCAAATCTGCGACAAATCAACCTCAATAACAATAAAATTGAGTATCTAAGTCCTGATGTTTTTAAAGGACTCTATCGGGTGAGAAGGATTTTCTTGATGTTCAATCAGATTTCTAAGCCTATGCACAAAACGTTTAAGTCACTACCGTTACTGAAAAGATTAAATATAACAAATAATCCAATAATTTGTGATTGTGATACAACCTTGCTGTTCCTGCAATGGGGAAAGAACATAGAGATAACCAAAGATCCATGGTGCAACATTTCAAGCGAATTGAGAGTCGTCATTCCAAAACGAAGAAGAATTCTATTCAACTTGGAACATTTGGAGCGATTGTGTCAGTCATATCAAATATACAAGAATAAAAAGAGGCAGAATCAGTTTAGGAGATCTCTCATGCTCTACATCAGTTTTTCATTGATGGGATGTATGGCAGCGATTCTTTTATCAACAGCGGTAATCAGACGTCTTCCGATTATCCTTTATTTGGACTCCTGCCTGCAAGCTGCGATGATACGTCAATGTTTAGGACTACGTGTAGCCCATAAGAAGAAGTATGATGTTGGATTCCTTTACACAGACGCTCATAGCAATCAACATAATGAGCTACGACTCCGTTTAGAACAGTCAAGTCGTCACAATCTGCGGACAATGGCCTTATTACATCATCTGCCTGGATCTGCCCCTCTCAGATCATTATTGGATCTAATGATTTCCGTAGAAGTCTGTGTGATCCTCGCATCCAAAGACTTGCTGGACGATGACTATTATTATGAGGCTTTTGATGTGGTTGTTTATGAGTGCACACGTCCAACAAGCAGTCGGAATCTTGTGGTTGTAAAATTGGAGAATGATGTTGATCAGCACGAGACTTGGAGTGTAATTGCGAGTAACCCTCGAAGGATCCTAATCTTAAGTTGGAATGACAAATATTTCTGGAGGAGATTATTGGCAGCTCTTCCACCTCCTCGACGCAAGGACAACGATGAGATGGAAAGCAATCAGATCGTTTGCTAGGCAGTGTCAGCATTCAAATGGAAGTGCTTTCAGAGAATGTTTGTTGATGAGCAGAGTAGCGACAGAGTAGTAGACAGACTATTGGACGAGTACACTGTAAATCGCTCAATATCAATCACATACGAAGGATGCATGCCAAAATATTTTTTTGGTATATTTCTGTATTCACTTGGTATATAGTAGTTGTATGCTTTTCGTATGTTATTTCAAATGTGGTATGCCTTACATACTAAAGCCATGCCAGCACAATGTTAAAAGAAAGCATAAATCATGTCCAAAGTATGTTGATTTAAGGCCTTTTGTCAACAAAGATCACACTAATGTCACTACTGTTTTGTAAGTTGTGAGATAATGACATTCAATAGTCATAATTTCAATACTGAATTCGATTTTGGTACACGTAAGTCTAAGGCATTTCATGAATAATCAATAAGTATTAAACTATCAACAATTATGCATTATGTAATTCTGAAATTAGGCATATTATCAATCCGAAATAAAAATATCGTTTTATTGAAATGATGTTAATCAACTTGGTTCATAAAGTGGAGTTAACTAAACGTCCTGTTAATGTTATTAGACAAGTAGCAACGACGACAATCTCGTGGAGCGTAAAATTGACAATAAATCTTATCTAGTTAAATATCACTCTATCACACGTGTATTGGATCAACGAATTTTGATTTAAATTTCCTTGATGATACATGTATCTAGCATTCACATACTGCTACAGTAATAGTGTCTGAACTACATGTAAGCGTCATGAAAATAAATGGAGGATGCGATAATGTGCCCCATTTATTGTTGCCATATTGTCACCTTTCCTTTACCGCCATGTGTGAAGACAACTCACTGTCACACATGCACGAGTTGCGAATGTGTATTATTTGTTCTTCCAAATCATGATTTTCTGCTCAAATCACAAGCATTATTACATTAAGTATATTTCCAAAAAAAATGGAAATGCATTCTAGGTGACTGTTGCACACTGCTTGATTTGGGAGCTGAGATTTTCCGGTGCAGACGATCTTTGAAAGAGTGTTCTCTCTGCGTTCATGAGACCTCGGTTCAAATCTAGATCTGGGGCCGTATTAATAAAGCTAGCATTTGCTATAGCATTTCCTAGGGTTAGCGCTAGGCAAGTTGCTACTAGGGGTAGTAGCAACTTGAGTTCCGTATTAATAGAGAAAACCTAGCGTCAACTCCGGTGCCAGTTAATGCTAAATCAAGTTTCATTGACGTGCCGATTCAGCGCGCAGCTGCATTCACCACGTGCTCTCACGACCGACAATCGAGTCATAGAAATCTGGCAAATCGACGCACATTCCGAGTGAAAATATGTTGAAGCGCGCGCGTTCAGTGTTAACAATACAAGTGTGAATGTCGGAGATCAAAGCAGATTCCTTCATTCCCGCCTGCTGACTCTTATCAATCAGAGAAGATAAAACATCAAAATGATAACTGCATTGCTAATGAACGATTGTTAAATAGTTTAATACATGAAATGGGACTCATTTTAATCGACATCATCTCCCGATCTTCAATATGACATCAGAATGAACTAATTTTGCAAGTCAAGAAGAAAAGAATACATTCTTCACAGTAAATGAATATGATGACGTCCTTATCTTGAAGTGTTTAACGTCCTACACAATTGTAACGTAAACAACTGAAATGTAACGTGAATTTCAGCAGTGAACTATTTGCGGTTGAAAGGATAAATCAAAGAATTTTAGCCACTTGACATCTCCGCACTTGCATTGAACTCCCAATTATGATTACCGTATTAGCGAATTTAAAGCGTTTATTAACTCAACGAAATTTAAAACAATCCCAATATTTTCCTGGATTATGAGCAAGTCGGACAGTAGTGAAAATTCTAATTATAAAAATCTGACAATTAGACGCTCAGTTCGAGAGAAAATTTGTTCATGCGCGCGCTTTCGGCGTTAGCAATACAAGGCTGGTTGTCGCTTGTCTGACTTTCCCGCCCGGTTGTTGACACTTCATCATTCAGAGAAGATAAAAGATCAAATATACAAAACCTTGCTTATGGATAACGGTTGGGTATTCCGATGCATAAAATGTGGGTCATTCCAGTCGGTATTATCTTCCGACCCTCAATATAACATAATAGTTAGCTGAATTTGAAAGTGTAGAAGCAAGTGACACAATATGACGCCCATCCCACCGGACAGGATGGAGCAATGGCAGTCCAACTCAATGTGTAGGCTAGTCTGAGTCTCATTATTTTGCTAGGTATTGGAAAGTAATTCTTAACAATATAAGCGTAGTGGGATCCTCTCATGCCATGATTGCTCTCTAATTAAGAATGTAAAGCATACGTTAAAATCTGAGAATGAGATATCAGAAAATATATCCCTCGAATCGTCTGACTTATTACATTGTGAACAAGTTGCTACATTGAAATGGAATATGATGTATCATTGTAATTCCGTTCTTGAACGTTTTTGATTAAATCAATGGCAGTGTCAGATGTATTGATTGGGAGTTTTTTTTCTTACTTTCTGAATTTCTTCTATTGCTATGAATTATTTCTGAATTACTTTCCAAAGCTTTCTAGAGAGAAAAATGTTTGTCAATTTATCGTCAATACATCTTGATTCTTATCAGGCTGCTGAGATAAAAAATTACAATTCGATTATTTAGCTATCTTAAGCACACTATTTCATCACAGTTTCATTATCATACAAATTTATAAACGCTTATGAATGTCAAGCAGTATGAAATATGTTTGTATGGGTATTTAAAATGTGCTTGAGATTCTAAAATAGCAAACCCACGATTTAGTAATAGGAAGCCCAATCGCTTTCGTAATGTTTCCTATCAACTGGTGGGAAGAAAAGACCATACTTTCAATTGAGGAACTTATGGAAGAACAACAAATATTTGCAAATCATTAGATACATATTCTACTTTCCATTTACTTTTAAATTGACCATCGATGCTTAATCCAGAATGTCTTAATCATTGTGTGCTGCTCAACGCCAACCGCCACCTGATGTTCAAAAAGCAATATATAAGCAATATACATCTTATCTATACGCCAATGAAACAATCGATGGCTGTGGCAGCATCTATTACTGTTTTTACCGATAAAATTGTTTGATTGAACCATCTATACCTTGTTCAATTTTGCATAGACTCACTTCTCAGGACATTGCGATTGAAGATTCTATTTGGGAATAGGACATCACTATGTAATTTCTCCCAGTTTGCCATTCACAATGTAATAAACAAGCAGACCATTGACATGAAGCTCATTTGTTTCACGCTGTCTAGGCAAGATAATGCAACTTCACTTACAACACGATGATACAACTTCCCGGCGAGATGAAGCAGATTAAACCAAGACGTATGTCACATTTTTCAATCACACTATCATTTTCCTGATTGAAGCAGTTTTCAATATGATATCATCTTCCTGCCAATAATATTCTTGAACAAAACATGCCGAAAAGTATTCGTAAAATCAATTTGAATTATTCTCATCAAGTACTCGTTGTATGTGCATGATTTATGATGACTCATCATCGGTCACATGGAAGGCACATATGTGACCAAATGTGACCGATGTGACGAAAATGCGTCAGGCACATAATCGGTCACATATTGGGCACAGTTTGGCTTACAGTGCAGAATTTTTACTTAAGTTCTTGATTGTTAGTAAAAATAACTGCCAAACACTACACTTTTACATTAGTATTTGACAGTAAGTATACACTAGGTGACATGCCACGCTCAATTACGCATAATTCACGCGTAAACTACTCGTAATTACACATGACCTTAAACAACCGTGCCTGTGCGTGACATTCCTGCAACATCTGTTGGCAGTCCTGTAATGTAGATTTTGCGTCACATGTGTCTGTATGTATTAGAGGCTAAACCATGTTTCATGCTCAATTTCATCCTCAGGGCAGACAGAACATGCTTAGCGGTTCATCTTAGTGGTTCAAGCGGCAGCGTAGACAACCGTAGACGACGAGTAAACCATAAACACTCGCCCGCGTGTATTCGTAAACATTGCCAATATTTTGACAGCACGTCATTGCTGACTGTAAGTGCAGCGCGCATGTACGCGCGTAGCATAGATATGGTATATGCATAGCATAAGCCGCTCTTAACCACGGATGTTTCGGGTACTCCGTAATTACGCGTGAATTACGCGTGGCAATGTCACCCAGTGTAACTAGTAATGGGTAAAAGACCGTTCCAGGACAGGACAAAATTCTCAAATTTTTTGTACTTTCAAAAACGACATAAATTCATGAATTTGAACCCTTTTTCAGGTTTTTAAGACCTAAATTCACAAATTTAGACCATTTAAAAAGTACCATTTTATTGAAAATCGGTATTTTTAAAAACGACTAAATTCATGAATTTTGGTCATTTTTTCAGGTTATGAAGACCTAAATTCATAAATTTAGGCGTTTTTAAAAATACCCAATTTTTCAAATTTTTCAAAATCTCAAATTTGAGAATTACAATTTTCACCCCCTTAAAATCATGATCGTTCAAGGACACCGAAAATCATAAAAGTTAAGAATCTCAAATTTGAGATTAAGATCATTTTTTCTCTCTTAAATCATGACCGTTCAAGGACACCGAAAATCAAAAAAATTGGTATTTTTAAAAACGTCTTTTAAATCCATTTATCAGGTTTTTAAAATATGAGATAACTAAAATTATGTGACTAAAAATATTTCTTTAAAAATGGAAGAAACAAAAGTGGAAGAAACCGCAAAAATATATCCTTCGTTATCATATGAACGTAGTTCTACTTTAATGGACATTGAAAAAATGAACAAAGAAAATCATAAAGATAGAGTACGTTATATGAAAGATAAGGAATCTCAATTATTACTTAGACTAGAACATTATAAAAAATTAAGAAAGAGATGGACTAATGTTAAGACTGTAACACACGGAATTGGAATCTTTTTAACAATAAGTTTAGGTGCTTTAACAATTGTTATATCTTCAGGTGTTTTAGTAATTCCAGTAGTTGCTACAGCTCTAGCAGGTACGGGTGTTTTTGCAACTTCCCTTGTTACAATGTTAGATAAATCTTTAATAACTAAGAAACGAAAATCATTAAAAACTAAGCATTTACATATTAAAGAAATCTATGACAAATTGCATTACTACTTTCAAAGAGTATGTGGTGATAATGTTATTACGTTAGATGAGATTGAAAAATTTGATCAAATAGCTAATGAAGTAAATCAAATATCATTTCAATTACAGTCAGAAAAAGTTGATGATAAGAATAAACAGGACGGCAAAATTTCTATTGATGGCAAAATTTCTAATGAAGAAAATGATAATTTTTTTTTAGAAGAGCTAAAAACTTTAAGCGAAATTTTAAGCAAAACTTTATTAAACAAAACTTAAAACGAGAAAACTTTAAACAAAAAGATGTCAGACAACAAAGCAATAAAAAATAATTTGTTCAGTAAAATGTTTTTGTTGTATTCCAATGTTACCACAAAATTCAAATATTATATTTTAAAAAATGGATCAAATTAGAGCTGATAATTTTAGAAGAATAAAAGAATTAGAAGAGTTAATAAGACAAAGAAATATTATGAAAGAAATCATCTTCAACATAGAATGATAAAACCTGGTATTCAATCTGATATGTTTGAAAAAATGCAGCAAACCGAGCAAGTAAAAACTGATTTTGAAAAAACTATGAAACCATTTAAAACTCTTGAAAAAGAACTTACAAATAATGATAAACAAATTGATATAACAGATCCAGAGCACAAAACTATATTAGATGACTATGGATTACTAGAATCAAACATTAATAAGAAATTACCAAAATCTATGCAATTTGAACATTCTATTTCATTTATAGATGGACAAACAATACCTAGATTTTATCTCGGACAAAAAGAAATATTTCCACAACCTTTTCGAGGTTTAATTTTTTCACCAGATAAATCTCCTTTTAGTTTAGATAGAAATTTTGTTGATCTTTTAAGAGGAGCAGATTTAAATAATTATGCTGTAGAAGATCTCATAAAATATAAAGCTATGTTAGATAGGGTTGGTGCAGTAAAATCTCTTAGACGTTATAAACAATTAGAAAATTTATTATCAACGGGAGTTAAAGTAGGAAAGGTTTTAAAACAAAAACAACTGTATTTTTACCAGATGATCCACAAGAATTACTAAATAGATTAAATATTTTAATATCGGAAATAAAATAAGGACATAATTCTATTTTCAATGAAATTCATGCTATATTAAAAAGACTGTTAGAAAAGAAGATTCTAAATGAAGAGGATTATAAAAGTATAACCAACCAAAGGTCCTAGGGCTTCGCCCGTAGCTGAAATATGTTGTTGTTTTTAATTTTTTTATAAAAAATATTTATTTAAAATTTTAACTAAAAAATATGTTCAGCAGATTTAGACAAAATTAATAATCATTTAGAAAATTTGACAGAGATTTTGGGTTCATCAAAATTTAGTACGACGTTAAAAATTATAACAACTACTTCATCACACACTTGTAATTTAGAACCCATTCTACATTTGGAACAAAATAAAACTTATCAAATTGCATTGACTAGTTTCTCCACATTTAACACTATTCAAAACGTTATCCAAGATGTGAATGATCAATTTAGATATTCTACTGATAAAGGTAAAACATGGAAAATACTAACTTTTCTTCCTGGTTCTTACGAAGTTGAATCAATATCAAATGAAATTAAGAGACATTTAGGTATACCATTTAAAGATAAGAAACAATTACATTTTGCAGTTGAACCGGCAGTTAATAAATTTTCTCTTACTTTAGACGAAAATCATCAAGTCGATTTTAATCATGATAGATCATTGTCAAAGCTATTAGGATTTAATAAACAAACCTATAGTCAAGGTTATCATTTAGGTGAGAAGATTTCAAAAATAACTGAAATAAATTCAATTGTTGTACATTGTGACATTATTGAAGGAGGATATATAAATGGTAAATTGTCAAATTTAATATTCAGTTTTCCAGCTTTTACTATACCCATTGGTTATTATAGACTAAATGTATTTCCCCAAACATTAATATATTTTCCTATTACAAGAAAAACTATTAACCACATTAACATTAGAATCACTGATGAGAAAGGACAAGAAATAAATTTTGGAGGTGTAGAGATTATGATAGATCTTTTGGTTCGGGAGGTATGAACTCCCACGCGAAGCTAGAGAAGTTTAATTTTCTTCTTATTATTATTCTGCTTATTATTCTTCTTCTTCAAAAACAAAAAATAAAAAAAATAAAATTAAAATTTTTTATTAAAAAATGATTGAAGTGCCCCCATTACATAAAAAAACTCAAATTTAATCATCATCCAAATTTATCTAGATCCAAAAAGATCAGGTTGTGGAAAAACGTATCTATTATTTAAAATTTTAACGACACCAAACTTTTTGGATTATAACAATCTTATAATTTATACAACAACAGCAGAACAACCCGTCTATCAATTTTTAAAATATGGATTTGAAAATAATCTTAAAAAACAGCAATTGCTTCATTATTCAAAGAATATGAAAAATCTGAAGATGAAGGAGAAATAAGTTCGTGGTGTGAAGAAGCAGCAAAAAATAATCAGTTAGTTGAATCCAATAAAAATAAGCATATAAAGATACAATTAATAGATGATAGTGGTAATATGCAAGATCCTAGTAAACTAGATAAAACAATGAAACATTGTGTGATTTTTGATGATTGTGTTAATGATAAGTCAGATGATCAGTCAGTTCAGAGAAATTATTTCACAAGAGGTAGACATAATAACTGTAGTGTTTTTTATTTAACACAAAGTATGTATTCATTAGATGGAAGTGTTATTAGAAAGAATGCAAATATATTTATACTATTTGAAATAAATGCAAGAAAATTAAGTGATTTGTTAAGAGATTTATGCGTAAGAAATAAAGATGAATTTAAACAATCGTGTAACAATGCTTGGTCAAAAGATTACGGCTTCATTACAATTAATATTGATAAAAAAATTCATGATAGAGTTATCGAACAATTGTTCTCTGACTAGGCTTTGCCTCGAGGGGCTTCGCCCCGATAGAACATTTTTTTACCGAGTGATAAAAAATATACAAATATAGTGTCATAGTATTTTATTTTTTAATTTCGTAATTTCGTATCTATTTATATATATATATATATATATATATATATATATATATATATATATATATATATATATCAAATTTGTCTATCTTAGAAATTAGAAAATTAAAAAGGTTCAGTAGTTATTCCATCAGGCAAAATTCTTCTTTTATCATCAAATGGATCTAATGCTAATTTATGTTCCTCTTTTAAATACATTTTATGTTTCTTTGAATTAAGTCTATAATTACATGCTGTTTTTATTTCATTATTAAATAATACATTTTTATAATCTTGAAATGTTATTTGATTAGCCACTGATGCCTTTAAAATTCCTTTTAATGTTTTATGTGTTTTAATATTATTAGTTGTATTATAACAATACCATTTAGATTTTAAAAATATAGCTTCTGTTATGAAATCTTCATTTCCTTCTAGTTCATCTTTTACTTTACATAAATCAGAAGGATGAATGATATCTTTTATTTTATTAATTTCTTCATCAAGTGAAGAATTATACGGTATTGTTAATTCTAAGAAAACAGAATCCGTATCTGTAAAGTGTAATTTATAGTTTTCGCCATAAGCGGGTGCTAAATAATCATATATAAATTTATACATAAATAGTTTAGCTAATTCTAATATAGTGAATCCTATAAAATTAAACTTATCATGTTTTACGCTGATTCGACGTAAATGTACAGCACATAGATTATCACTAAATCTAGTAGTTCTTTTATATGTAGGTTTCCTTGTTAAATTTTGAAACCTATCTCTATCATAAACTATTTCAATATTTTGTCTATTACGCACATTTTCTAAAGTCTTACCATAAAATGCATTATTCATTTATTTGAAGAACACGTTTCCAAAATCATCTTTATTTCTTTTAGCTATTTTACGTTTTTCAATATTGAACTCTATATAATTTTTTAACCATTTAGATTTTCTATACTCTAGTTTTCGATGTATTTTAGTGAGAATCATTCCATGTTCTAAATACCAATCTAGCATTCTTCCTTCAACAACATACTTTCCTTTATTACCTTGTGTTAACATAAGTTTTTTTGTTGGTCTGTATTTCTTAGGAATTATAGACTTTTGAAAATCTGAAAAATCTTCTATATTGGGAATTTTGTTTTCGGGACAGAAAGGATAATATTTTGTTGTGCCTTTTATATAATCAGGGTATACTAAATCAACTTCATATATATAACCAAAATTATAATTTCCATCATGTTTTTTTGATAATCAAGAACGGGCGAAGCCCTAGTAGGCATCTCTGATGTCGTACGATTATTACACCATGTCATTTCACCTGTTGGTAATTCTTGTATCATGCAAGAAGAATATAAGCTATTAAAATCATAATATAACAAATAGTTTTCTCTCATGATTTCATCAACTGCTGCTTGACTAACTTCATTTGATATAAGTCCTTCTATATTTTGATTAAACAATTTTATAAACTGATCGCTTTCTTCTAGAGATAAATGTTTCATTATTCCATAATCATCAGGATTTACTTTTTTATTATAACATTTAACATATCTATTACCTAAAACTGATGAAACTCCACCTCTAATACCATATTCAAAAAATAATAATTTGTCATATGTATTTTCTTTATAATATTTAAGTTTAACACCAGTATGTTTTAATCCTGCTAACCATGTTAAACCTGGTGTAGAATAACAATAACATGGATCTATTCCGTAATATTCTAAACACATGTCACGAAAGTTTTCAAAAAGATCAGTAAGGATTAATACATCTATCTGTAGATATTTCATTGTATAATCATACATTGTTTTACAATTTAACTCTCTCCAATTTTTTTCAGCTTCTGCATAATCTTCTTCAGATAATTGTGATTGTTTTAATGTTGATTTTAATTTATTTATTGGAGGAAGTTGTTTTTTTTTCCATAATTTTATTCACAGAATTAAAATCTCCAGTTATATATTCATACGGAAATATGCCTTTTAAAGGTTTTAAATTATATTTATTTAATATTTTACATTGCTCAGGTTTCAAAGTTTTTCCCATAACATCTAATGAATAAGGAGTAAAAAATCTAAATGCATCTAAAATTCTAATACAACCTAATTGCATTGAAAAATATTCTTCTTCTGTTTTACATAGTACATTTATTTGTTGTTGTTGTAATTTTTCAGATGAAAATAAATCTTTCATTATTAAATGGAAATCATATTTAGAACCATTATAGAAATATAAAGGAACAAAGTTATATTTAAATTTATTAGCATTAAGATTACAAGAATTATGTGCTGCACCTCTATATAATCCATTTAGATTATCATGATCTTTTACTTTGTCGGCAGAGCCGCCGCTTCGCTTATCAAGATATCTACCTCTGCCAGTTTTATAATTATTTGTAAATTCTTTTCCACAGTAAAAAACTTTTATTTCATCATTAAAATTATTTTTTTCTTCATCCGTTAATGGAAGCATTGGTATATTTGTTTCAAGCAATTGTGAAAAGCGACCTTGTAATTCTTCTACTTTCTTTGTAAACATTTCTGAAATATCTTCACCATAGTATTGAAAATATTCTGATTTAAATAATTCAGGATAATTTGAAGGAATGTATATTCCCCAACATAATGGTTTTTGTTCAAATAAATATTTTTCTTTACTTTGTTCAGGTGCACTTTTTTCAGGTGCACTTTTGTCATATTTACAAACCGAAGGTTCTAGGGCTTGGCCCGTACCATTATCAGAATTTTGTGTTATGTTAACATTATACGCTTCGAAATCACAATAAATAGTAAAGGGTACATTTTTTTTCAAATAATGTCCATTATAAATTAAATAATCATCTTTAGGAAAATTATTCTCAACTGCTTCATTTTGTTGACAATTCTCCAAATGTTTATTCATTTCTTCTTTAGTTCTAAAGCTCGTCATACATTGGAGACAGGGAAAATTAGCATTATCTGAAGTTTTTGTAAATATAGAAACATCTTTACACAATATAAAATGACCCTGATAATATAATATATTCGCTTGTGCTGGTTGTTTTGTTTGCTCTAGTTTTTCAAATTCATCTTGATATATTTCATGTGTTAAGTCGATATATCTTTGTAAATCTTTTTCAGACTGTTGATGATTTTGATTTAATATTTGTAGCTGATAAATATATTCTTTATCATATTGTTCTTTATATTGTTGTTGACATTTTTTTAAACATTCATTTATTTTTTGATTGGTTTCATTTTCTTCATTATTTAATTCTTTATTGTCTTCATTTTCTTCATTATTTTCTTCATTTAATTTTTGAATTGTTTCTATCATAATGAATTGTAATCATAATCATAATTATAATGACATCCTTTATAATTATTATGATTAATCATTATTGGTGATAATGTTTTAACAATTTCAAATTTTTCAATACATATTATTTTTCCTTGGTAAAAAATATTATAATGCATGTAATTTCCTCTATCATTATATACTATTTCTGATTGACATAAATTTTTATTATTCAAATAAATTATTTTTGAATCTGAGTAAAGTGGATTAATATTACCAATAGAAACATAATTCACATTTAATTCAAAAACATTTACTTCTATTAAATTTTTATTCTTTTTATGAAACTTTATTAACCTATTATAATCATATGGAAATTCATCTAAACTATCCGAAAGATCAAACTCATTTATATGTTCTTTTTTGTCATAATGACTTAGTCTTTCTTTGTGATATTCTGCAGGATGTAAATGTGCTATAATACTCCACAGAAAACAATAATCATCTTCATTTTTTATGTTAATTATTTGTGGTGAACGAAAAGGTAAAGGAACATAACTACCACTAGAATTATTTTTATATTTATCAATTACTTTTTTCTTAGATAGTATTTTTACAAATCTCCAACCAGATTCACGTAACTGGGCTTCAATTATACAATTTTCTAATTTAAGTATCATCGATTCAAATATGGGTTGTATATCATTTACATTATGAATTTCTTGCGAATTTGTAAAATGTCCTTGTATTATTTCTTCAGGAATTCCATCAGGTCCATTTTTTGTATAAAGTACTTCTACATTCATATAACATTTGAAAGATTTCTTAAATATTTTGAGAAAGTCTGTTAATACATTATGAAAAGTTTCATCGGTTTCATTATGTTCAATGGGCGAAGCCCTAGAACCTTCGGTTCGTACAGATTCATTAAAGAAATATTTTATATCTGTTACGGCTTCATCGGTTCGTTCAGCTTCATCAAATTCATCTATTTCGTTAAATTCATCAGTATCGCTAAATAAGTATCTCCCATCTGGTACATGTTCATCTTCACTATTAAAAACTTTTTTATATTCCGAATGTGAATAATCATCAAATATTTTTTTTACTTTTATATCAGTAGGCAATGTTTCTAGATAGTTTTTATAATTATTTAATTTCAATATATTTCCTTCATCAACTCGATCTACATTTTGTAAACGCAATTTACTTTGTAAATGAGATTGATAACTTCTTTTTATTTGCAACTTTTTTTTTACATAAGTTACAATAAAACTTTTCCAATTTTTGTTTTTTAAAGAAAAAATTTGTGTTTTAATTTTAGATATAAACATTCTAATATCAAGGTCTTGAGAGTTATTTTATATTAATTATATATTTCACGTTCTTTAGTTATTTTATTTTCTTTGTCACATTAAGTTTTTTCATATTAAGTTTTATCACATTAAGTTTTATCATATTAAGTTTTATCATATAACGTTTTATCAAAAGATAATTTAAATTTATTTTCACTAACTATTAATTCTTCATCATCATCATCATCATAAATTGATTCTTCAACATCATAAGTTAGACTTTTTGCTATAGGATGTCATTCCCTGATAGGATGCCATTCCTTGATACAAATATCTAATTCCAAATTATATTTATTATTTGATAATAATATAATAGTGAAAAATATTGGTCTTTGAGCTTTATTAGAAAATTTAATAACTCCACCATAATCTGAATCATTTTTAGTTTTTATTAAAGATGATAAAATTTTAAATTGATTAGATGTAAATCCTAATTTAAATTTTGTAGACCCGACACATAGTTGTCTAACAGTATCTTCAACTATTCCATCATTATTATTTTCAATTGTAAGAAAATGAAATTTAGATAAATTTTGATTATATGTAGTATTAATATCATGTTGAGATATAAATTTTTCTTCACTTAAATTTTTATAATTACTAATAGTTTTATAATCTTTGTTACCATTCACACCTTTTTCAGATGTTTCAGAATCATCGTCTATATTATCATCATTATTATTACAAGATTCTTTAAAATTATTATTATTTTTAAAATTATAATGATTATGATTATGGTCATTGTTAATAGTATAAGGTGTTGTCCACATATAAATTTCTTCTTGTTGAGCTAAACCATTTATGTAAGATTTTAATAAATTGATATTTAAGTTTGAATATAATCCTATATAAGTATCATCATCATATCTTTGTGGCATATCAGCATTCTCTTGTTTATAAATTGTATCTCTATAGTAAACTTGACATAATAATTCTTCATTATGTTTTTTACTTTCTATGTGAATATTATATTGATTTTGTTCATCAACAAATAATCTAATTTTTTCCTTTGAAAACGATTTTAATTTTTTAACTAATTCTCTAATATTGTATTAATTGATAATTTTATTTTCAATCCAATCAGTATTACTAATCGTCAAAACTGCTATAATAAATCCGTAAACATTATTATGACCAATTATAACCATATTTTCTTTATTCAGTTCCACACAAGCCACATCATTATATTTACTGACAATATCCATAAATTTAATAAATGGATCCCCCGGGAAAATACAAAAGTTAGTTTCAATAGAAGGTAAACCTTTTGTTTGTTCTCTAAATATTTCTGCTTGTAATTTGAATAAAATATTTACATCTATGCATGGATTATAATTATTAACAAAACATTTATTTTCAAATCCCGATGATCTCGTCGAATAAGAAGAGCAGGATGATACGGGCGAATTTAATTTTTTAAATTTGCATTTTCCATTTTTTTATTTTTATTAGAAAAAATTTTATTTTTTTTCTCATTATATAAAAAAATACTTTTTTATTGTTAAAAAATGATGTTACCAAATGTTGGTGGAGGTGCATATATCCCAAATAATCGTGAATTAGAAATAGAAATAGAAAATTATATCATGAAAATTGGAGACGTTTTATCTGGTCCATTGCATCTTTCTATTCTTCCACAACAAAATACAGAGTTAGCAAATAAACAATATGTTGATACACAAATCAATGACTTAAAAGAAAAATATATCAACGATGTTTTGGTTCCACTGATGAATGAATTAAAGTTGCTAAAACTTAATGACAAATCATTAAACGAAAAATTATTACAACTTGATAAAAACGATAGAGAGCTAGAAGCAGATATAGCAAAACTTTTTAAAAAGATTTCTGAACAATCAAAAATTTTAA
The DNA here is from genome assembly GCA_907163375.1 of Prostheceraeus crozeri. NCBI lineage: Eukaryota > Metazoa > Platyhelminthes > Polycladida > Euryleptidae > Prostheceraeus > Prostheceraeus crozeri. Next base: position 107,951 of record CAJQUW010014543.1, on the reverse strand, counting down.
TATTACTTTCTATAAATTAAAAATCTGCCGTAATTAAAAATAAACATCAGATAAAAATTTTAAAAGAACAATTAGAAGATGAAATAGAAAAACTTCCTGAAAGAATTAAAAAAAAATTAAAGCAGTTACAAGCTACATTCCAAAAAAATGTTGATGAATTAAGTTCTAAAATTACTCAACAAATGAAAAAGATGAATAGAATAATAAATGAAGTAAACTCACTTAATCAAAAAGATGATAAAATGAAAACTCTTAAAATCAATTTAGAAAATGAATTAAAGAAAAATTTAAAAGAAAACTCTAAAGAAAATAAAGAACAGTTAGATTCTGTTAAAAGACAATTAGATGTTCTTAAACTTAAGTTAAATGCTCTTAAAACGGCATTGAAGATTAATCAGCAGAAAATGCAAGTTAATTAATAGAAAAGAAATTAAAGTACATCACACGCTACTTGCCGCAATAGATAACGTACAACGGAAAATTAATAAAGTTATCTCGACGTTGTTGTCCATTCACAAACGTAAATCTTGATCGGACCTTGTCCAGAGGCGTTAACCGATGACGCACGTATATCTTAACGTAAATATTTTTTGCCAAAGTCAATTTTAATCCTAAAAAATGCCTATAATTTATAAACACAATCTTAAACATTTTGCTTCAAATAAAAAAATTGCTCATGAACCATCTATGAAATCTGTTTACCATTATGACAGTGTAGAAACAATTCAAAAAGAAGGGGCTGGCATCTTTTCTGGTATAGGAAGTATCGCTAACTTAATTAAAAATAATAAAGATCTGATTGCATCTGCTGCTAAGGGAGCAGCTGCTATAGGTAGTACAGCTAAAGCAATATCAAATGCTGTTAATTCTCAAAACGAATTAAAACAACTAGAAACTATTCGTAAACTTAAGAATGATTCTGAAGAACTAAAAAAAATAAAAAAACTTTCAGAGGAAACAAAAAAACAAAATTGCTAACATAGCTGTGGGGGGTGAAACCTTGAGGAGCTGAGCTCCGTCTGATAGTAAAAAGGGGAAGAGAACAGGCGTAGCCATAGAACGTTCAATTGAAGAAATAAGAGGTAATGGTGTAAACAGCAACCTTCGGTCTAACCAGCAAAGCTGTAGCGGAGCTGGTCTAGCAAAATTCTAAAATTATATTTAGTAAAATCTTTTTTAGTAAAATTTTTAGTAATTTTTTTAGTAAAATTTTTCTGTGTATGAGAAAAACAAAAAGTCAAATTATTTTTTATAAAAATGTCTTCTCTTATCGAAAATAAATTTAGATTAGACGATCCTGCGTACGTCAGTTACAATCAAAAAAAGAATGACTAGATAAGAATTGCTATGAATCCCGGATCTTCCAGTAGAATGAATACTGAAGGTGATTTAATTTTTGAAGTTGATAATCAGCAGAGTTATATATATCTACCTGGTTCCTTTTTGCACTGTGAATATTCTTTATATAGTGATGCCAATTTTACAACACCATTACCAGATAGCGATATTATTGCATTAGAGAATAATTTTTTCCAAGATTATTTATACAAATGCGTTTAGATGTTGCAACTCAAAATATAGAAACAATAAGGGATTCTCCAGGTGTAATTGATACAATGCTTAGATTTGTAACAATTGGTGAAAATAATAAAAAGCTTGAAATCGAAGGTTGTTTTCCTGATACTAATGATGGTATAATTGTTGATGATTTAACTCACGCTGGAACAGATACCGCAGGAATTGCGAAAGATGTAGAAAATATTGCAAAACATTTAAATAAAACAAACAATACTGCATAATAAAGAAAGACGTGAATTTAACAAGAAAAGTAAACAGACAGTAAATTGGTCATTGTCTCCATTATTCGGATATTTAGATTATGACAAAATATCATATCAATTAAAATTTAAATTAATAATTCATCGGACAGCAAATAATGAATTAATCTTTTTTGCTAAGACTGGAAAAAAGCATATTTAAAAATTGATAGACTTAAATGGTGGATTAAGCATATTACTCCTAGTTTAGAGGTTGAAACAGCTATTGCAAAAAGATTAAATACTAACAAACCAATTCCAGTAAATTTTCTAAAGCGTACTGCTAGTTCAGTAACTTTTTCCGAACAAAGATTTAACTGGCATTTTACTAGAACTTCGAATACTCCAAGATATTTATTGCTAACTTTTCAAAGAAATAATTCTCCAAGTTTTGATAAGAACAAAAATCTTTTTCATATTAATACAATTCGAAGTTTACAAGTTTCATTAAATCAAACCCGATATCCAATTGATCCATTAAGATTCGATGATACCAATAATCAATTTATGGAAGGATATGATGCTTATAGAAATCTTTGTATAGAATTTGTAGTTGAACCACAATTAACTCCTGGAGATTGGAGACATTTATATCCAATTTTCTGTTTCGATTTAAGTGCACAATCTGCAGATATTATCAAGACTGGTTGTGATGTAACAATTAATATTCAAAAAAAAGATTCCACAACTTCATTGATGGCTTATGGTTTATTGCTAGAAGATGTAAAATATTCTATTGAAGTTCTTAATTGGAAGATGGCTAGGATAGGCTAAAGCCAGGGGAGCTTCGCTCCGATCGGTTAATTAAAATTTTTAGTAACTTAAAATTTTTCATAACTAGAATAGATTAAATTTTTTTTATAACTAGAATAGATTAAAAAATTCTTAACTTAAAATTTTTGATAACTTAAAATTTTGATAACTTAAGAATTTTTCATAGTAAACCAATGATAGAGAATATTCAATTACAAGAAGAAAAGAAAGGCGGGATTCTCCCATTGATTCCACTGATAATAGGTGGCATAGCAGCTGCTGGAAGTGTTGCAGGTGGGACAGCTGGTATTGTCCAAGCAGTAAATAAAAATAAATCAGAAAAGGCAGCAGTAGAAGAACAAAAACGTCATAACAGAGAGCTAGAGAAAGTTGCTAAGGGAGAAGGAGTAGTAGATAATTTTATTAGTAAATTAAAATTAGTTGATGAAGGAAAACGAGTTCTTAAAAATATTCTTCACAATGTTGATCATTTAATTGAAATTAAAGAAACTAAATATGGTTCTGGAATATACATAAGTCCTAGTATGATTCGGTAATAATCTGAGGACCTTCGGTCCGATCGGCTAAAGCCTCAGAACCTTTGGTTCTATTAGGTAAAATATTTATTTTATCTTTTAAAATGAATTCTACAAATTCCGAAAATTTAATTAAATTAAAAATTGCTAATTTAGATTTATTGAATTATCTCTAAAAAGTACATAAACCCCTAAATTGTCAGCATAGTGGAGGTGATTCAACTGCATCTTCGATGCCGAGACGCGAAGCGTCGACTTCGTTGTATTCCGGAGGCGACATACAAAAAACATTAGAAAACTTTCCTGGATTTATTTGGAGTAAATATTCGAAAGAAAAACATCTTCCTGGTCATTCATATACCGGTCCAGGAACTCGATTAGATATAAGACTAGATAAGAACAATAATCCAAAACCACGTGAAGAGCCAATAAACAGAGTAGATGCCGCAGCTTACAGACATGATTTAGCTAATCGAAATCATGACCTAAGTTCTCGACATGAAGCAGATAAGAAAATGATGCAATAATTAGATAGTATTCAAAATCCTTCCTTTAGAGAAAGAATTGAAAGAATGTTTGTTAAGAAAGCTTTACAAGCTAAAATATTGCTCAGTCAGGGTATTGATCCGTCAGCAAATGAAACGACAGCAAAGCTGTCTGAGAGCAACGCTCGAACCTACGCGTCTGAAATGTCGAATGACCTCGGACGCTATGCGTCCGAAATTCATAAAGAATAATGAAGGCCTAAATATTTATTGAAAGTAAAAGTATTTAATAAAGATGATATTTGGAGTGCTGATATTATTCATATGCCGAATGAAGGAGGGTTTAAGTACGCATTGACCGTTATAGATTTATATACACGATACGCTTGGGTAAAGCCTTTAAAAAATAAAAGTGGTCTGTCAGTTAAATATGCGTTTGAAGAAATCTTTAAAGAAACTAACAGAAAGCCAAGGAAATTGTTTGTTGATAAAGGGTCGGAATTTTATAACAGAAATGTAAAGCCACTATTTGAAACTGTTTATTCCACAGAAAATGCTGGAAAGGCTGTAGTAATAGAGCGTTTCAACAGATCATTAAAAAATAAAATTTTTAAGAAATTTACTGAGCAAAAAAATTAGAAATGGTTGAAGATATTACCAGGAGTTGTAGAAGAGTATAACAATAAGATTCATTCAGGTATTGAAGAAACTCCAAAGAATGCTTCTGACGACCCTGATTTAATACGAAAGAAAATGTTCGAAAATAATTATTCGAATGAGAGTAATCCGAATTTACAGAAACTTAAGGCGAAATTTAAGATTGGAGATAGAGTTAGAATATTTAAGTATAAGAATTAATTTGAAAAAGGCTTTGTTGGTTATTGGACTAAAGAAATATTTGAAGTTTGTAAAATAAATCAAACTTATCCGATTACTTATGAAATTAAAGATTTAGATAATGAGGATATCAGAGGCCGATTTTATGAAAACGAATTACAATTAACCCAGCTTAAACCTTTAGGTGGTGCTTTAGCTAGCTTCGTTTGAGCTTTAATTACAGTAATTGGTACTAACGTTTCGGGAATGAAATTCCCTTGTTTAATTCTAACATAATATCTAGAAATGGTGCTCCTTTTTGTAATTTAAATAAAACATAAAGACATAATTGACCAAAATAAGTAGTTCCTGGTTTTTGAATTTGAAATGTATTATAAGTTCCATTGACAAGTAATTTTTTAACTTCATTTGTAGGTGGAAGTCCATAAGAGTCGAACCAATAGTTCTCAGCCTCCGGGCGGTCAAAATAGTAATTATCTCGATTTTTATTAAAGATACCTGCTGTCCAATGTACTCCTTTTTCATCTGATGTGTGAAGATTTGCTATGAAATTTATAGTTGAAACTTTGTTCCAGGAACTAAAGGTTCCTGTTGGCTTATGTTTGATCAATTGTAACTCGTCTCTGATTAGGACATGAAAATTCTTTATTCCCAATTGATTTGCGATTTTCTTTAGATCAAAATTTGTAGTTGTTTGCGTTCCATATAATTTTAAAAACCCATTTATGTTGCTCATTTTATGATAAAAAAATTTCTTATAGAGACCCCTAGAAGTCAGAAGGGGGGTATTGATTTAAAACTGTTCCATAATGATGATTTTCCTTACTACTTATTCGATTTTGAAATGATTATATTATAATTATTCTAATCTACATTGTTTTACAGATTTCCATTTTCTTCATGAACTTCTCAAAATGAATTAGAAAAAAACTGAGTTTTAGATGGTTCTTGTATCACTGCTTGCTTGCTTGCTTTTCAGATGTAGTTGTCCACAAAATCATTTGTCTTGAATGGCTTGCAATTGTGATGTCTCTTCATCTTGAGTTGATGATGTTCTCGGTTGTAGATTTAAAACTATTTGACTTGTTTTCATTGTCTTATTATAATAATCCGTCTCATGTTGTTCATCGAAAGAACGCTTCATTCTCGCCGTTTCACGTTTCACAATATATTGATTTTGTAAAGTTCTTCGCTTACGTTCTAATGCAGCAGCGCCTTTAACTTCGTTTAAAATTCGCTGTGATATTTCACACGACGTCAAGAAATCATCAAAATCAATATCACTAAAGTTTTCCAAACTTTTTTGTAGATCCACAGTATTTATGAAAGATTCTTCTTTGCAAATTCGTTGATCAGGCACACTTTTTTTGCGATTTGTCCTTTTGTCGTTTCAATACGATCACCCAAATGTTTACTCATCATGAATGATAGAAATGAATGAGATGAATTAAAATAAACTAACTATCTAATACTCCTTGAGAGAAGAACTTCATTCGTTAATGTGTTTCATTGTTAAAGTGATTGTTTAAAATTGATATAACAACTATCTTGCATATCGGCGTTACCCTTATGCGTTCTAAATTCACAATAAAAATTGCTTTTTTATTATCACCACACCCGCATGTGTTCTCAATTCACAAGAAGAATTGCTTTTTATTGCTGCCGGTATGTGTTTTAACCTATTCATGTGGAAACAGGTAACGCTAAATGAATTTTGCAAATCGATTTCTAAAACTGAATTTGAAAACAAACTTTGAAAACAGATTTTGAAAACAGATATTGAAAACAGATTCTGAAAATAATTTACGTAGGGGTAAATTGAAATGTCAAAAGTTAACGCACGCGTAAGTTGAAATGTCAAAAGTTTACCGATGGGTAAATTGAAATGACAAGAGATTCCACGATAATTTTAGGGGAAGCTGTTAGATGTTTCTCTCTCTTCAATTATCAGCCAGTGTACGGGTTCATTGAATAATTTTGAGTTTATGAGTTACAATGATCTTCTAGTTCACACAATTAGTACTTTAAATAATGTTGAGAATACAATAACGAAGAATGTCTAAGTAATAATTGTGTCTTCTTAATTTATCATAATGCTCTAATCTTAATAATAATTGAGATCCATTTCACTTGTTTTTAATTGAGATAACGAAGGATATATTCTTGCGGTTTCTTCCACTTTTGTTTCTTCCACTTTTGTTTCTTCCATTTTTAAAGAAATATTTTTAGTCACATAATTTTAATTATCTCATATTTTAAAAACCTGAAAAATGGATTTAAAAGACATTTTTAAAAATACCATTTTTTTTGATTTTCGGTGTCCTTGAACGGTCATGATTTTAAGGGGGGGTGAAAATTGTAATTCTCAAATTTTGAGATTCTTAACTTTTATGATTTTCGGTGTCCTTGAACGGTCATGATTTAAGAGAGAAAAAATGATCTTAATCTCAAATTTGAGATTCTTAACTTTTATGATTTTCGGTGTCCTTGAACGGTCATGATTTTAAGGGGGTGAAAATTGTAATTCTCAAATTTGAGATTTTGAAAAATTTGAAAAATTGGGTATTTTTAAAAACGCCTAAATTTATGAATTTAGGTCTTCATAACCTGAAAAATGACCAAAATTCATGAATTTAGTCGTTTTTAAAAATACCGATTTTCAATAAAATGGTACTTTTTAAATGGTCTAATTTTATAAATTTAGGTCTTAAAAAAATGAAAAAGGGTTCAAATTCATGTATTTATGTCGTTTTTGAAAGTACAAAAAATTTGAGAATTTTGTCCTGTCCTGGAACGGTCTTTTACCCATTAGTGTAACTACCAGCAGTAAACTGAAGGTTTACTCTAGTTTCTTCCATTGAAAATTACTAGGTATATTCAGAGTTCAGAAACTGCAATTTCACGAGACCATGTAATAAGTAATTCTCACTTTCGTGTAGTTTTTAACTTACATACATTCTAACTTCTAATTCTTATTGAATTAAGATGATAACAAAAATATGAATGGGCTATAATGCTGAAAATCAACTACAAGTTGATCAAAGAAGATATAAAAACATTCCCCGAAGTCGATGAATTTAGTCAGCCTCTTATCTCTGCAACAGCAGTTAGTTGACGACTTGACATCCAAAACCGTTGACATTTGATCGTACTGTCTTCGGGTATGCTGCTGAGATATCTGTCCTACTTAACATATGTATATGCAATCAATTAAGTTTTGATAATTGATTTGACACATTTTGAGTTATTTTGAAGTTGACAGGATGAGCATGTAATTTAACATTAATAATTTCACCTCATGTCAATCATTATTTTTTTTGCTCTCGACGCTTATGGTCGGTGATGCATATCTAGTCTCGGAGACTTACCAAGTCTCTGGGAGACCTAGGTGCATTCAGAGGATATGTGCACTTCCGAGAAGCGCTGCTTTCTGTAGCTTGTGAATTGCATGGCTACCTGGTAGTCTGCGGAGGTAGTCCTTCAACTTTGGAGTTATTGCTCCAAGCGCCGATGACAATTGGTACGACTTCAGCTTTCGCTTTCCATAGTCTTAGCACTTCGATCTTAAGGTCTTGACATTTTTGATCTTTTCCTTTTCTTACTTCTTAATGTTTCTATCTTCTGGAATTGAGATGTCTATTAATTTTCTTCTTTTCTTTGTCTATTATTGTGATGTCCGGCCGGTTTGCATTTATTCTTCTGTCAGTTAGAATTCCGAAATCCCAGAGAATCTTGACTTTATCATTTCAGTGACCTCTTTTGGTTTGTGTTTCCAGCATTCTTTTTCGGTCTTTACATTTACCATCTCATGTCAACAGTGGCGTCGCGTGCGCCCAGACCATAGGCCTTCACTCGGCATTGGAATACTATTTCTATACCAGACATTTTTTATGTTACAACATTAATTTTCATAAAAGTTGAATTTTCAATAACAATTTTCCTAACATTTTTAAGGCCAAGTGAATGTGCACATGAGAAGTAATTGCTCGTGTCTCTTAACCGCCTTACTCAAGGACCCGATTACTATATCCCCTCTCTGTCCAGACCGTATTTTCTCGAGAAATAAGGAGGCAAGGTCAACAGTTTCTTGCGTTTCTCATGACCGGTCAGCCGCTCATATGTTTCAAATTTTGATGCATTAAAGTGTCTTGTGTATTTCTTTCTCTGTGAGTACTTTCAATTTTCATATCAGGTGCTTGCTTGACGACTGTCATCTTTTCAGTATATTCCCTTCGGACGAAAGGCGTGATTATGATCCCATCTATACTACTAAACATAGCATCACATCAATCACGTAAAAACAAATTATGGAATTCTACCGAATCTGGGTGTTCGAGTCAGATTTATTACTCTGCATTCATTGGAGAACGCTAATCATCTGATCGCAGTCTTATCTGAACGTCAGCCATCTGCTACTGTAGACGTAGTGTCCTCTCTGACATTAAGCGAATCCAAGAACAATTGGGTTGCGCTTCCCTTACTATATTTAGGTACCACGACTCGATGAAGAATCGCGTAGAATTTCATTGCAAGAATTGGAGAAGGCAAAGCATTATGTCTATCGGAAAAGCCAATATTAGAGCGGGCGCGTGCGTTTACTGCCTCAGACGCACACAACTCTCTTTCGCTGTCCGAACATCAATGCTCCGTCTGAACACACGACTAGCTTGTGTGTCTAATTATTCAAAGAAAACAGCTGTGATTCGAGCACGTGCTACAAAACTGTTCAATGAGGTTGAGCGTCTGACTTTGAGACGGAAAGCTGTGGACAGCTATCACGAGAAGCTATCTAATTTAAATGAATGATGACACTTTTCATTTTCATAATTGTTGGTAAATAATTTTTGAGGATGGGCCGAAGGCCTCGCAGGTACGGAGAAGACGCCACTGCATGTCAATCATTATTTATTATTATTCTCTGGGTTAGTTAAATTGTTATTGTCATCAGTATAAAGCATCACCAGAGTTTATTTATACACAGGTCCACCTTTGTCATGAATTGATTAAAAAATACTTGTGCCATCAAACTCACACGAATAGATAAGGCAGTTTGCAAGCAGAAGATCGAATCCCCACTTCAGTAATTCGATAAGACGTTGCGACCTCGAGCGTCGATGTTAGTTCGTATTCCAATTATACATTTTATCATTTCATAAATGGGCATTAATAGAGTACTGGCTTCGAAGATTTTTCTCAAAGCACTATTTCAAAATGAGTGTTTTACAGTACATTCCAGAGTTGAAAATCAAAATTGTCGAAAAGAATGTGCACTGCAAACTGTAGAGTACGAAAGCTTGCTGATTTTCACTACGATAGCTATGTACAAAACGAAAATAACAAAATGTACGAAAGCGCTATTGTTCGTGCTCCAACACTACGAAAACGATTGGCTTTCCTATTAGATTATCTCCATCATCCAATAGGAAGCCCAATCCCTTTCGTAATGTATGAGCACGAACAATAGCGCTTTCGTGCATTTTGTTATTTTCGTTTTGTACATAGCTTTCGCAGGTAGCTTTGGCATTGCACAGTTTACGGTGCGGTCATATTTTTTTCATGTGGCTCCTCATGTGGCTAAAATATTGGGTTTACAAACAGCTACCACTCAGAAAAAGTGAACAAAAAATTAAGAAAAGTCACTGAAGGAGACCTTCAAACAATTATTCGTTCCGGCGTAAGATACGTAAAAACCTGAGGAGGGGCCGAAATGGCCTCCTGAGGCGAATAGGTTTAAAACCGAATGGTTTTAGGATGATGTAGGTCAATGCACAAGCGCTACTGTCAATAGAAGAGCGGAAATTTAGTTCACACAGTAATCATTCAGACTAAAATGAGCTGGAAACTCATTAGTCCGTTTAGGCGGGAACGTTAGATAAGCGGGAGAGAAATCTCACTCCAAAGCCGTCCTGCTTATCCGGCTTGCACTTTAATGGCACAATTCTAGTCAAATTTCGTCTGAAAACTTTCTTCAGGGCTTAACACTAGAAAGACTGAAAAATCAAATTGCCATTAAAGACGGAGCGGTCAAAAATGACCGTTTAGCAATTATTTTGCATTTATAACATTAATTTAAGCCTGAACACCAACGACGTTATTGAAGTTTAGTAAGCATTGCAGACGTAATTAATAAACTTTTATGAAGCTAGTATTACATTATATATACAATGAATTACAATGTAAGTTAACCAACGAAAATTATACAAAAGTATATATATATATATATTGCTACCTACTCATTGCAGGATGTACAAATATTGCAAGTCAGTTTTTGACGTATGTGCTTTCCACAGCAGACTTCATTGCACTGAGAGCAGATTGCAGACGATTTATTTTCGCAACGATTTATTCCAATTTGACATTGACGCCGTTTTGGAAGAGCAGGCTGACCTTGAATCTGCCCCTGAATGTGTACACTTTCTTCGTCATATCTGCATAGTGAACTAATAAGTTTCAGGAGAAAATTGTGTCATTTGATCCCGTCACCTCTTTGAAAAGCACCCCTGCATTTAGTGCAGCTAAATCCAGACAATTAAAAAAAATTAAATTCGCTACACAAGGTAGCTTTATGCACAATGATAATATGTATACTCAAACAGATGGAGTTTCGATGGGTTCACCGTTGGCACCAACGCTTGCCAATCTCTTCCTAGCAGAATTAGAACAAGGTTGGATGGGAGAACAATTCTCGCCCCTGTTCTACTCCAGATATGTAGATGACTGCATATGCGTATTTGATAACGTAGACAAAATTTACAAATTCCATGAGTACCTAAACAGACAACATACTAACCTAAAATTCACCACTGAAGTGGGCAACAACAAGTTACCTTTCTTAGATGTATTCATTAACACCGACGATACTTTACAAACTTCCATTTACCGTAAAGATACGTATACAGAATTTTATCCCGAACTTGTCCGGCTTAGATGCCATATATTGAAGAAACGGACAACGGTTTTTACATGGATAGAGTTGTTCATCAATAGTCAAAAAACAGTGTGGAACGTAGCATCGTTGACAGTTGCTGATGAATGCATCCCATGTTTCTGAAATGAGGCAAAATTTGTCATGTTGTACACGTTGGCGTCGTGTTGCCCTTGAGTCAAAGCGTACATGTTTTATAATTGACTTGAATCTGTCTCGAGACCTAGTTTTTGTAAATATAGGCGGTCCCCACATTTTATTCCACAAATCCGAAACAGAAGTTTTTTGGCAACAGCACTCCACGAGCAAGCTGCAGACCAATTATGGAGTCCAGTTCATTGATAGAAATGTTAAACGATGGGTCATCTAATTTTCCATGATTTTCCGTGTGATGTCGTATTGTTTGGAGCATCGGTTGATCAATCAACAGTTTGAATGCAGCAATAGGTGTCGCTGCAGAACGTAGTGCATAGCGTGTAGGAAGCCGACCTGCTCCGCGTTGTCCTGTAATGTTTGTCCACACAGTGCCTGAAGGTGCCGTCAGTTGTTGATCCGGGATGTCAGCCTGTACTGCGTCATCATGCGACGATGATACATAAAGAGTAGGTTCATCATCACTAAATTCTTCATCTGATTGTTCATCAATAAGTTCTACAGGATAATTTTCATCTGAATCGCAAAAATTTAGAAGAGCCTAAAACAAGGACTTCTCTCATCTGATAAAAAATGTTCTATTTGTGATTCTGAGAACGTTATCAAACTCCCCTTTTCAGTTTCAAACGTTTCAGTGCCACGCTCAACCACGCGTAATTACACATGACGCTAAACATCCGTGGCTATGCGGGACAATGCAGCAATATAAGTTATTTAAGTTAGTATAGTTGGCAGTCCTATTATATAGACTTTGCGTCTCATGTGTCTGCATGTATCAGAGGCTCAATAATGTGATAGGACCTCAATTTCATGCTCTGGGAAGACAGAACATGCTTAGCGGTTTATCTTAGTGGTTCAAGCGGCAGCGCAGACAACCGTAGACGACTCGCAAACTATAAACGCTCGCCCGCGCATATTCATAAACATTCCCCATGTTTTAACAGCATCAGATCAAGTGATTTCTGACTCTTCGTGCAGCGCGTATGTACGCGGGTAGAAGAATAGAATGTCCTTAACCACGGATGTTTGGGGTGTTCCGTAATTACGCGTGAATCACGCGTGGCATGTCACCTAGTGGGACAGGCTACTGGGATAAGCCTTTGTGAAGGTTTATATAAGAGTGAATGATATCAAGAGTTGTGTTGCATGTACAGTATGATTGGCTGTTGAACTGTGAAGTTAGATTCTAAAAAAGGTTGTGATCGTACAATATCTGTGATTATCTGTGACGAATATCAACGCTCAGAGACCTGAGGGAGGTCAACTGGACCTCTTTCACATATTCTTAATTTACCTGCTTAAATCGATATCAAATCAATAGGAAAATTGACTTTAAGTAAAACAATGATGTTTGCGTGTAGCAGGTCGATATAACTAATCCTTTGAGTGTCTTTCAACCTTCTCAGTAAACACGTGCGAAAATATGGTGCTTTTAGAAGTCAACCACATTTAGTACAGCATCAGATGTACTAAGAGCCGGCTGTACGATTTTTTCTGTCACCGTAAAGCCTCAGATAGTTGGTTTTTATGAAATTGATTTAATCCATGCAGCAAAACCTTTCCATTTGTCCATTCTTTCACATTTATTCAAAGCCATCAGAAATAGGCCTAAAATGAGTCAAAATTGGTGTACTTTTAGAACCTAAAAAAAGCTGCGGAGATCTCAAACTCATCAAATACTGCTGTGAAAAGTTCGTCAGCAGTCTTTGGTGCTGAACTATGAATATAATGATAGCTATCATTTCGGATACTGATTTATGTTGAGTTGTACAAATAGGCAAACCAGTCACGCGAGATCATGTGCGAAAAAAAACTATTCACATTTTGCGATCTTCCAACAAAATGCACATCTACGAGCATGATGTAGACAATGAATAAATGACTTCCACTCTTAAACGGTTAGACCCGCCTATGGGGTACCTGAGTACCCCAGGCATGTTTGACCTTGTGGCAATGTTACTTAAACTAATTTTTTCTACTTTTCCTCTCGTGACTTTTACTAATATTTTCAGCTCTTTGATTTGCTGTTGGCCAGATTTTATTATAGTTCATGCTTAAGGAGATATTAGTTGATACTAGTTAGACCCGCAATAGGGGTACCGGAGTACCCCAAAATAAATGCAAGGGATATGATTTTTCTCAAAAGGAAATTAATTACTTCAGCTATAATGGCATGGCCATATTATATGCCTATCTTAAGTTACACAGCAATTTATCTAATAGTCATGACTCAGACTTATTATAGTCTATGAGTTTTGCATGTAGGCCTACTTGTGTACTGATATGCAAATTGCAAATGTTCTGTCTATAGCTGTATATTATAACTATTATATTGTATAAATACATGCATGAAGCTGTTTGCTTTCTACGTTCTATGCTAGAATTTATATTCGCATCACGTCACACAAGGGAAAATGAATACTCGATTGTAATTGGCTGCTTAGATCGTATATATTTCAACCATCTCCTAAGCGATCTACTCTATATTTATCTGTTACTTATTATGTTACTTATTATAGCTACAATCCTGTTCACGAGAAAGTTCTCATGACTCGTCTGGCGAAGACAATAGCTATTCGGCAGCTACATGAATTACTTGATTCTGATTGTGAAAGTGACACAGGTAATGATCCCAGCGTTGAAATATAATTAGATGATGTAGCGCAGGTAGGCCTTCTAACTTCTGATCAATTATCCGAAGAATCATTACACGCGACTCTCTACACGGAGAAACTGAAGTCGATGAAGTTTTGGGCGTAGCTGCACTGGGCTGGGTCTACGTCCACAACGACGACCGCTCGAGTGATTCGGAAACATTGGATAACATCGATAATAATCATACTTTGACTTCCCGAGATGATACTTTTTGGTCTACACTACACGAGTCATCTGGAAGACGTCTTGCCAGAAATATAGTAACTGGATTCTCACACCTGAAGAAAGTAAGGGAGAAATTGTCTGTTTTTATAATGCTACAAAATTGGGAAAAGTTATCTACAAAAAAGTGTTACAGCTCAAAGCGGAAGTACAATCGCCGACTAGTCATATTTTTTCATTATTGATTATGCAGCTTATGTTAGCTATAAGTTACTTACGGAACGCAATAATGCCAATGAAAGTCATAATAATTTTCGAAACGAATTGGCATATGAGCTGGCAATGCCTCTTGTGCAGAGGCGGTCAAGTCTTATTCCATTACGATCCTCTGTAAAAGAAGCGATACTAATGGTTGGTGTTTCCCCTCGAGCAGAATGTCGACCTGTGCCACCAAATTGTCGAGCTGGACGTTGCCATTACTGTCCAAGAAAATTAGATCGCAAATCAAAAACCAGATGCAACAAATGCTCACTGTTCATTTGTCCTGTCCATCACAATATTTTGTGTTCTTCGTGTGAATGAATAACGATAAAAGTCTTCTCAATTACTTGCAGTGTGATCAAGAGTTCTAGGTTGATGTACATTTTAAGACGCTTCATGACTGAATAGTGCTCAATTTTTCAGTAGCAAATAAATTGTAGTTGTTTTATTTTATCTTGTTTTCAAGTTATCTTGTTATCAAGCTCTAACATGGGTGTTTTATAGTAAAGCGAATTAGATAGGTTTGTTTTCTGGGGTGGGGTACTGTAGTACCCCAAGGCGGGTCTAACTAGTAAAAAAGTAAGGCCGGTCGAACCGTTAAGCACCATCATGGACATGTCCAAAATCATTTTTCATCTGTAGAAATTAACATTTTGTTATTGGAATTTCTGCACCCTCTGAGACCTGAAGGGTCCAATGGAACCCCTTGGCCTATCTATCATACTTCTACTGATTCAACTGAAATGAAATAGCAATGCAAGTTCACTGTCACAAATGATGATTTTACATGATCATGAACGGTTGACATATCCCCAGCACAAAAAATGAAATAGAGAAATCTGGCTCCGGAGTCCACTGGACCCCCCTCAGGTCTCTGAGGGTTAAGATGATTTTTTCATGATTTCAATTCTCAAGTCAACGTGTAAAGCATTTTGGTATGTTTTATTTCCATTTTACTCAATTCTTATGATATTTAGTCATTGGAAGTCATTTTAACGGTTAAATGATGAATTGGGGTCTGGTCAGACCCACGCGGTCTTTATAAGGCTCACACATCTAAACTCAAATGAGTTGGTAGCCGATATTCTGTGACTTTTACACATTCTATGAGTGCTTATTACTGGCCTAAAAAATATTTCAAATAGTAGTTTCGTTTTACTTCATTCAGATACATACTAGGTCAACGATGAACATGGGTCTACAGAGACCCATTAGAAAATATTCGGTAGCAACACTTACAAGTGCTTTATTCAAGTTCAAGACGGATAGTCAGCGTATTGTGTGACCCATATGTGTAACTGCAATTCTCTGTCTGATCGATCAGTGCGCGCGCCTGTGTCAGACAAGCTCTCCTGCCTTCCAGGCGTGCGATCGAAGCGTGTGATGACTTGTAAACAAGTGTCAGCTTTCGAGTTGCAATATAGAGGAACAGTTACGCTTTCCAGTGCGTGTGTGCTTATTTGACATGGCTTCAAACAGCGAGAGACGACGACTTCCTCCACGTGCTGCTCGACAACATGCTAACTTGAATCTCGCATATGCAGAAGACGAGGAGGACGAGTTTCCAGACGAGATTGCTGAGGATGACGTCGCCGTGAACGCTACTGATGAAGAAGGAAGTGTAGAAATCTCGATGGTAGAGTCACTATCAGACGATGAAGAATTGGATTTATCAGTTATAGTTGACGTGATGAGCAATGAAGATTCTGATGATGATGATGGTGAGGAACAGAGTGAAAATGACAGTGCCCATGTGACTGCAACGTCATCAACGGCGAATGCCCAGGTCTGGAATCTACAAACTAGTCAACGACATCCACCAGGTAGATTAGGAGTGCACAATACGTTTCGGCCACCTCATGTTGGTTTAGCAGTTGGATTTCATCCACAGTCTACATTACAGGCATTCAAAGCGTTTTTTGATAACTCCCTTGATGTAGCCGTCCTCCACACCAACCGCGAGGGACGTCGAATTGCAGCCTCCAAGCACTTGCAATGGAAGTCTGTGTCTAGAGTTGAACTCGATGCCTTCGTTGGTTTACATCTAATAGCTGGTGCTTTGAAAGCCGGACATCGTGACACTCGAGAATTATGGGACACTAAGAACGGAAATCCTATTTTCCGGGCTACTATGAGCTTTCAACGTTTTCAACAAATAAAGGCCGCTCTCCGATTTGACAACAAGACCCGGCGCGACACCAGTGATCCTCTTTCACCCATCCGCGAAGTGGTTGACCTAGTCAACAATAATTTGGCAAGACTGTATGACCCAGGTTCTTTGTTATGTATTGACGAACAGCTTGTTGAACTTCATGGGCGCGTACGGTTCAAACAATATATTCCTTCGAAACCGGGAAAATTCGGAATCAAAATCTTTTGGATCACTGATGCTGAAAACAGCATCCCACTTCGCTGTCTGGTATATATCGGGAAACAGACACTGCCGGAAGTTGAGCGGAATGGTCCTGTTAGCGAAGCAGTGGTCATGAATCTGGCCAAGCCATATCTTGGGGTGGGTCGAAATATAACCATGGATAATTGGTTCACATCTATCAGTTTATGTGACCGTCTGGAGGCGGAGAAGACCAGCGTCGTCGGAACCATTCGGAGCAATAGGCGAGGTATTCCATCTGATGCTCGATCTCTACGAGGGAGAAGAAAAGGAGACTCTAAGCACTTTATTTGCGGGAATAAAGTACTGTGCTCATTTTGGGATAAGTCAAACGCCCCGGTTTTGCTGCTATCAACAAAGCATTCACATGGAGTTCATGCGGAAGGTGAGAAACGCGAAATTGTGTCGTGCTATAATGCAACCAAATCAGGGGTTGATAACCTCGACAAATTGGTAAGAACATATCGTAGCCAACGGAAATGCCGCAGATGGCCTTATGGTGTTTTCATGATATTGACAGACGTGTGTGTTATCGCAGCAATGAAATCCATGTCAGCGTCAACCCAAGTAGCACAAACTCCTTACATACGTTGGTCCTACATTGGTCCTTTGAATGTTACATTGGCTTTCGGTGGCCTTCGTAAGCCGACATAAGCCAGCATTGGTCCAACGTTTGTATCTTTCCATTGGTTTCGAAAATTGGTTGGCTTGGAGTTGGCTTACACTGGCCATCTTAATCCTTTAATGAACCAATGCAAAATGAAAATGTAGATAGCCATCTTCGAGCCAATGATGGACCATTAATGGTAATTTTGACTGAAAGGCTAGATGACAGTTAAATAAAGTGCATAGGAAGAAAAACATTGTCATGGAACATACTCTATTAGCGTTTCCCTATTATTGTTTTATTACAATATTTTAATGGAAATATAATTCTGAATCAGATTAAATTATCGATAAACACATGGGTTATTCTGACACTGAATGTTTCATGCAATATTCACGAATTTAGTTATTAGAATTCGTCAACTGACAAGCACAACAAGGCAACAGATTACTCTACTTCTCGTTGTCAACATTAAGTCTGTAATTTTTGGGAAATTTGTATCTCAAAACAGGCAAATCAACCTATTGTAAACTTTGCTTGATTCACACTAAAGACCTGAATTATCAATTATCTGATGTTCTATCAACCAGCACCAATTGGCTTGTCTCTTTTGTAAATGACATTTACCCTCCATATATAGATGTCAGTAGACAGTGTGAAAGTTGCTCGTGATGTGAAATGTGTTTGAATTAAGGAAAGACTTACTACATCACCATTCTGTTTGTTTTACTCTTTTGTTTTAAGTTTTCACTTTCAAGCAATGAGCACAAGATTGGAAGAAACCACAAAAGTAAGAGACGTATTCAGTAACGGCTAGAGTGAGAAATATATTCGCTTTGATAATATTCGAATTCCTGATTGAGATTGGCCATTGCTACAGTTTAATGACAACAAAACCAGACTAGGGTCACGATGAGATCTCAGAATGCGAATCGTGCATTAGATTGGTTAGCGCACATGTCTAGTTAACCTTGATCGTAGGTTCGAATCCTACCAGTCGCACATCTTTTGCATGGCAATCTGATCTATCGTGTATTTAATCTCGTTGTTGTTAATTCTCAGACTACGATTCTTACACATGCAATTCTTGCGATGCACACACATACAAAAACAAGTTAAGGGGAATGGAACATCCTCACTTTTGCAGGAGGTAATCCTACTCATATGCGCATGCGTGAATTGTTAACACATGATGTGCCGTTACCTATATTTGGGAATTTAGGATGTGGAGAATTCGTTTTCATTCGGGAATCACTGATATTATGAAGCATTTACAGATGGGATGAATGAAGAGACAGGACGCAGCATTTCCATGATGTTTTATCAACATGTTGGCATGTCTTTCCGAATATATCACTGCCAGTTGAGCATGTTGTCAATCGCAATGTGTGTGAGACCCCGCTCGTCAGGGTTAGAGTGTTCAGGTTAAGGTCGAAACGAACTAGATGAGCACCTGCTGATGACTGACGACCTGCAGCATTAGTACGTCCCTTGGTCAATAGGTTCAGTATTGGTAGAAATTGATCATCAGTAGAATTGTGGCATAAGTGCTGTATTCAGTGGCGGCTCGTCAGAGGAGGCGAGGGAGGCATTGCCTCCCCATGATTTTCTGCGGCAAGATATTTTATGTTCCTGACATTTTTCTACTCTATTTTGTTTAATTCATTAAAATAGTAACATTGATCACACGGCAACACGCCTCAGCCGAGCAGCGCAGATATCAAACTCGCTGTATCACAACACAGGGAGGCGTGCCTCACCTCACAGTGTTATACGCGGTAGAGAACTTTGATGACACGTGATTGGCTGATTCATTCAGCTGCTTGTTTACAATGTGAAGGGGAAGCATGCCTCAGCCATTATTCGCGTTCGACGTTCGGTACTGCTGCTTCGATAT
Organism: Prostheceraeus crozeri; assembly: GCA_907163375.1. NCBI lineage: Eukaryota > Metazoa > Platyhelminthes > Polycladida > Euryleptidae > Prostheceraeus > Prostheceraeus crozeri. Next base: position 88,471 of record CAJQUW010014543.1, on the reverse strand, counting down.
GGCGTCCGCTGCGAATGAAATATGCAGAGCAGAGGAGGTTTCCTATGTGGACTGCATTCTCGAAAAGCCGTTTTCACGTTTATCTATTCAGGAAAAGTTGGACATCAAGAGGAGCGGAAGAGAAACACCAAACTTATCTTCGGAATCGGGAAAAAAGCGTACTTCCAATGGTGCTTATTGGTACGAAAAACTACCTGCGGAACACCATTGGACAAGAACGCTTGAGTGCGCTAACACTCATCAGCAATGAAAGTGAGAAACTTCAGGAATTGAAAAAACACGCCATATTCTACGATAAAGTTATCGACGAATTTGCATCTTTGAAGCACAGACGAATAGAATTTTTGTACAAATAAATAAGCATTGCAATGCCATGCTAAACTCATTCTGTGTTTATTTAGATTCTTATTTTGGCGAGCACATACCTTTAATTTTGGGAATTAATTGATTTTGAAATATCCATTTGTGAAGCGTGTCGAACTACTTCTGGCTTTTGCTTCATAGTTAAAATCTAACTTCTGATTTTTCATTTTTTGCCTCCTCATAGAAAATACCCACGAGCCGCCACTGGTTGTATTCCACTACTATGTAGAAATGTAGAAAAAGAGTAGTTATTTATTTTGTGTAGTGTTACTTCTAGTGTGTAGCATTATTTCTATTAAGTTCTAGTATACGCCTACGCATAGCTATATGTCATAGTCGGCTGCCAATCTTCCGCCATCTGGCTTAAATTCGCCAAAAAAGGGTCTGAAAAGTCGATTATTTTTCATCCACGGACACGGACGGCTTGCTCTCTATAAATTCAGTGAAATCGTTAATGTTACGTGCTTCAAACTGATTCAACCTGATAATTGTCTACAATGGCTCTCAGATATTGGTTGTATCGTGACTCTGTCGTCTAACATAATTTTGGAGATTTTATTATCCGGCCATTCGATCTTTTGATGTTTAAAAAGTTTCCGCCAAAACGACTTTCTTTTGTTGGCATCTATGCATCTAGTGTCATTGCATTTTTTGCTTCCATTCTCTATTTTTGTTACTTTATCAATCGGTCTTATCTTGTTTCGATCATGATTTTCTTGACTATCGCGACAGCAATTTGCAATGCTTCATAGAGAAAGTGAGTGCAATACTGTGTATCACCAACAGGTTGAATTACGCAGATTCTTTGTCCATTCTCCTTTTGATTCGATCACAATTTGAATTCTTTTCCACATGCGTATGTTTCCTTGATTTCTTCGTCATGATACCACATCATCAGGAAAATTGAGACCATCTGTTGCTATGCCTTGCGATATTTTTTCGATAGCCAGTAAATTTTTGATTGGTTCAAGGCCTTGCGGCATTGATTCCCTTCGAAAATGTTCCATGCATTTCCGACTAAAGTGACAAGCAGCGTTGCATTGTTGAAGAAAATTGCCATCATACTTAAGAAATTACACGATGGTCGATGATTCGACTCTGACATGGAAACCGGCCGGGATGTTGGTGTCGGTCGGGCTCCGCGGCTAGATCGATCTTCAGACCGGGATTTATACCGGCTTCAGGTAGATTTTATCCAAGATTCAGCCTATTTTAGCTCAGTTTCCTGTTCTCAAGGCCTATTTTGGACCGGCTTCGGGCAAGCTGCCTCACGTTGAGTGCAATTTATTTGAGAGCAAATTCAGTTCGCCGGCACTGATCGAGCCAGACCACAGAGAAATAAACGATATGCTCTTACAATGGTGAAGTTACTAATATTCATCAATTTTTGAATTACTCTTTTAATCGTAGCACACGTTAAATATCCAATCAGACTGCTCGAATGATTCGTCAGGAATTCGTCTGGCTAATAAGTCAATAAATGTTTCCAATATTATCGGAAGGCAGAAATATTTAACTATACCTCATTTAATTAGTGACACTGTTTATTACGGTCTCCCAAAAGTAATCGCGTAGAAACTACCCACTAATGTTTTTCCTTTTGGATTGCTTATGAAAATGAAAGTGATTTCAGTTTGATTCAAATTTTATTCTTAAATGAACAGAAGCACGTTTTTATGATTCACATTGCAAATGCCTTGAACTTGAGAGATTACTCTTGTCACATCAGTCGTATTTTTTCATTCGCTCAAGAGATCCATTGCCCTCGTTGCCGCTGCTATCGTCAAAAATCTTTGCCTTAACGACGTCTGCATCTACTAGACTCTTGATCCCTTTATTCACTTAGTTTTGTTTAAACATCCACATCAGAGTCTATACGTGTGGGTTTCATGATTTCATTTGTGCAATTCTTCATGATTGACGGCATCTACATGTACCTTAACAACCACCAATTTCATTCCTGTTCTTGAGCAAGTCCAAACATTTGCTGCTGCCTCAGAAACTCGTGTTGCTGAAATTCTGAGCAAATTGCGCGGCTTGTCTTGAGTGCCATGCCTTACTCGAAAGCCTAGACCATATCGGTATGGACACGACAATGACCCCAAACGACGTTTACTTACGCAGAAATTTCAGACAGTATTGTCTGTGTATTTCATTGTCTACGTTTGATGTCCTTTGAGTAAGAGTAAATATATACCCATGCAATACACAGATAATGCTGTTTTGAATTCCTACAAAAGAGTATGACGTTAGGGGACCTTATGCCCATCCAGACATGTCTTCGAGTAAGACATGGCACGTAAGAACAGTGGCGTAGCAACTTGTTCAATGTATGGGCTACATGTGAGACTAAGTTCAAATCGCTTAAATCGTTTCTGCTTCCGGAATATTAGTCCATTATGAATTATCAATCACACTCCCTCATTTCATTTTTCATCACGCTAGTAATGTGCGTATAAATTTGTGCATATAATGTGTATTTTCTTGTATGTTTACAGTCAGGTTTGTATCTCGCCAAAATTTTGATAAATATAATACAGTGCATTCCATATACATGCGATCATAAAATAGCACATATTTTTTCTTTTAGCCGAAACTTAATTTGTCACTTAAATATTATACAGACTGCTCGACGTGGTTTCAGCACTCAGTGCTTTTGTCAATACCTAACCAAAACTATGTTTGCATCTTAATTATATCTTCGTGTTGTAATTCAATTCCCTGCGCTCATGATTCAATTCTTGCTCATCAACATCTTATTTCTTTGTTATTATGTCCTTGTATCTAATGTTTCTAATTAGTTTTCAGTCAATTTTGCCAAAATTCAGAGCTATAAGTGATTATGGTGAAGTGTTTGCTATATTGCTCATCATTTTCACGAAATATTTGAATTATTTGGCATAATCATCTGAATTGGCTACAGCATCAGGAGTTCCAACATATTCCGGTAAGACAAGAATCGGGATTGCGAATTGGAGAAATTGAGATATTTTTAAAGTACACATCTATGGGTTTACTTTGTAGATGATGAAGCACTGCGCTCATGATTCAATTTCACCAACATCCAAATGCTTGCTGCAGAGGACAACTGTTTCTCGTAGAAGATTTTATGAGTTCGAAGTAGGCCAGCGGTATGACAAGGTAAGGAGACACTGAAATTCGAGTGAATTTGAGCCTACTGACACACTCGATATCATTCATCAAGTATGTTCCTGATTTTTCAGTGATAACAGACTCGCTTTATTCTTGCATTGTTGCTCATCGGTATGTATTCGCACGGTTAATTCAGCTTCTACTTTATAAGGAAAATGCATGAACAGATTGTTTCCGGAAATGCTGTTCTTGTCTATTCATGGAGTTTTCGAGCAGCGCGACTTTGACGTATGGACGAAACATCATGTACAATCATATGTTTAAAAAATCTTGGAAATACATATGAAGCAATACTACATGAATACTAAATATTACAAATTTTTTTGAATTTATTATTGTTGAAATGCTTCGCACATGTGTCAAAGTCGTGCTCATTCTCGATAACTCAATTAACAGGTAAAGACAGCATTTTTCATAAATGGAATAACTGTTCATATGTTTTCATACTCATGCAGCAGTTGAATCTAGCCGGACACATGAAAGAGTAACAATGTAAGAATAGAACGAGTCAGATATCGCCGCAATATTAGAACTACGCCTCAATCGAGTTCGAAATTTAATGTAATCACGCTTCTTCGCTCTCGATCAAGAGCGATGTATTGACAATCACGCTAATTTGTGCTCGATCGAGTACGAAAAGTGAAAATCGCGTTTGATCGTACATTAAGTCGACCAATGTTTGCTAATGGGAGGCTACGGTGGGATTAGGTTGACCAATATAAGCTATCGGCGGCAGCTGAAGGTTACGTCGGCTTAAAGAGGCAATAAAGTGGGATTAAACTGGCGTTTGTTGGCATAAGGATGGCTAGAGTAGCGCTTGGATGGCCATCGCACGAAAATATGTTGGATTACGTTGGTTCAAGACCGGTTCTAGGTTGGATTGCCTTCATAGAACCAATGTAGGCCCGCTGTATCATTTCCAACTTTTGACCATTGTAAATGGCCAATGAAGGTCCAACGTAGTACAAACGTATCTGTGTTACTTGGGAAATCACTACCAATTCAAAATGGATCTGGGGTACGAAATGACTCTTCCACTGGTGCATCAAAGATCTGCTCAGCCGTGTCTGACGAAGTCGTTAAGGCTGGCGATGCAGATGGTGGGTGTTGAGTCGAGTGTACCGCCGCTGACGGGACTCAACAATCAACGTCGACGCTGCAAAACATGCCAAGATTCGGGACGGAAACACAGAAAGACTCGTTTTCAGTGCTGTGAATGCGCAAAAGCCATTTGCAACGAACATGCAAGGATTCAGTACTATTGTACCGAATGCAGTTGACTCTTGATTATGAGGTTCTTGATCTTTATAGCCTAAATTGTTGTCCACATAAACTTACATGTGTGTTGTTTGGACGGAATATGTTTTCATTTTTTAGTATGAGACACTACTGTAGAAGATGGGACAACATCATCAGCCTAAGTATTCACATTTTGAACTGATATAGGAATTGCATAGTACGGTAGCCTGTAACCTATAGCAGAGGAAAAGTACAAGGGGGAAATGTAGCACATTATATCTGCACTTAAATGAACTACAAAGTTATCGTTTCGCTACAAATCACAATTATTGGTCCTTGGGTCTGGCTGGACCCATGTTCATCATTTACCTAGTATGGAATGACGACATCATTTAACCGTTAAAACAATCAATTTTGTTTTAGAGTTATAATTTCAGAAAATAAAAGATGCATACATCACCACAAGACAATGAATATGAATATTATGTTTTCTCTTCAGTCCAATGCCATGTCCAATATGCATTTTCACCAAAAACAACGTGAAAATGGTCTAACGGTTATTAAATATCAAGAAGCTCAACGATTGTGCAGCATCCATGTTTGAGATAGCTAGATCAATCCAATAAACATTCTGAAATTAAGAAAATAAGCGTGAGAATGAAGCATGTGAATTATAAGGTTATTAATGCTTTCACAGAACCTATCTTTTACCCTATCCATTCATATTTGTCACATTCTTCAGTTAACTTCGTCAAAGTATGAAGTTCTAACTATGGTTCTTTGACTTTGACTTATAGCGTATCTTCGAAATTCAGTGGTGGACGTTGCGATAAGTAAAGCGATCGCTTTTGTCGAAAATTTTATCGCTTATATTTATCGCTTTAACATTTCCTGCGATAAATTTAATGATAAGGAAGAAAACAAAAAACCGCTATTTAGCATTATTTTGCAACTAGTTTCGTTTCCCATTTCACGTGATTCGGTAGACGGAATCGGTGAGTGAGCAGTTTAATTAGTTGTTCGTAATTGGTGAAAACTCCAGTATGGCTGATGTTAGCTTTGAGACAAAAACATCACTTCTTTTCAAAAACTTTCAAAGTCATTAATATAATCACTTCAATAAGTGATTATATTAATTTTAAGACTGAAATTTTTTGAAAAGAAATGACGTTTTTGTCTTAAGGCTAATATCAGCGATACTGGGGTTTTCACCAATTGCGAATAATTATGTCACACCCAAGTACACTATTTACTACGAGTTTAATTAGCTTGAATTGAAATGGTCTCTGAGACTTTTTTCATCTATTTCATTGTCTGAACAGCGTCAGTACACGTGCTATCAAATGGCCAGTTAATGGTCCGTTGATACATTTATCCCGTTATTCCGTATTGAGGCTATTTTCATGTATGATAGAATGGAGTAATCCCGTACATGGAGGCAATTCCGGACAGACGACATTTTTGGAAACAACCTATCTTCTGCATTCCGCAAACGCCCAATTTGATTGGATATCACTTGCTCGATGCGCCAACAGTGATACGTGGAAATATGTGCTTGTCTAATGTTCGTATCAGACAAATATGAGGATGATGATGAATTACGTGTGCCTTAACTCTTTCACCCCGGAGTTAAATATTAGATTTGGACGGACTTATTTTTTGCAGAATGCGAAAATAAAGTTCTAGTGATTACTTTGTATGTCGCATCAAAACTTAACTAAATATGAAAATGCCGAAGTATTCCAGGGTAATTGCGGATATATTTACAAATATACAAGGTATGTGGCGGGAATTATGTATACAGTATGTACATGTACTTAAACCTAGTATAATGCGAAAACAGTCCTTGGGGTGTAAATGAGGATGGTCAACACAATCCCCGCAGATACAGTTTGTGCGCTTACGGATACCAGCTATGCAGTTGCGATCGTCTTTCACATGCTGCACAAAGTGCTTTTTGATTGTGAAGCGTTCGATCGGATCTGATGTCCTTGGTCTGCCAAGTTGCACCTGTTTCAGGACGTCGTCTGGATGCTGATCTACAGCAACTTTTATCATATCCTCAATAAGCAGTGTTTCAATGAATTTTTTCTGTGGCAATCGTCGAGATAAACTGCACAAAACATATGAGTTTACATGTGAAATTGCTGGAAACCAAAAAAACACTCATTTCCACCATTTAAATGCCTTCCTTTCGTATTGATTGTAATCCTATCATTTGGTCAGCTAAATCGCAACCATTCATGGAAGAGTTGTAGTCACTTACTACCGCTGTCATTTGTACCGTTTCTCATGCGGTCTAGTCATCTCTAGAGTGTGACCAATAATGACTAACTTGAAGTCGAGTCGAGTCCTTCTATTCATTTGCAGAGAGTAAAATGCGCGCGGATGAATATAACCTGCGTTGCACGGTGATGACGCTTTTTTGCAGGCAGGTGTGTGTGTGCGTGTGACCTTGTGTGAACGACCACCAGCCTTCTATCGTATAATAGATGGTAATAATCAATATTAGAAACACCTTGGAACGCTTTTCTGTTCATTTGATGATGATCCCGAGTCACCGGGAGCGTATTAAGGCAACAAAATTTCGAAGCCGCTGTGAGCGGCTTTCCGTCTATTTGTAAAATTGCGAGCCGCGAGGTGAAAGAGTTAAATTGCTGTATTTGTGCTTGTGATGTTGTGCTGTGACAGTTAAGTTGATTTGGATGTTGTTATGAAGCAATAAAGTGTTAACTTTGGGTCTATTGGTGTTTTTGTTTTATTTAATATCACATGTATATTAGGGATATGACTTTTTGATTTTTTTTCGAAATTTAGATTTCCTTTATTATAGCTTGATGAGTTTTTGTTTAAAACTGATCAAAGTATGTTTTTTCTTGGTTATTTCAAGTCACCCCCGAACTCGAATTTCTAAAACGAATTTCACAAGAGATAGTAGGCCTATATTTTCATCTTCAGAACTTCTAAAATGTCTCATTGCCCACAGGTGGCTCAAATCGAAAATAACTCAAAAAAATATACCAAGCTTGAAACTTTGGGGATAGTATGCACCTATTAGGAGTATTTGATGGTTAAAATATGAGCAAATTCTGTCGTGTATTTTTAGAAAAAAATGCAAAAAACCGTTTTTTTACATACTACTCACTAAAGCCAGAACGTCATTATAATGCAAAAAATATACCACGCTTGAATCAAATTTTCTTTTTATTGGCATGCTTCACACACTCTATATTTAAAATTTCACTGAAATCTGTCGCGTAGTTGCTTCACAAATTGTCCTTTTCGATTGAATTTTAATAATATAGATGGTAGTAGTATATCTAGAATTTCATCAATTTAAAAAAATATACCCGACACCTGATTCATGAAGTACATTCATGAAACTCTAAATAGGCCACATCTAAAAATTTGTGCATTTCTATCATGTCGTTTATGAGAAAATTAAGATTTTGTATTTTCAGTAGTAGTATGAGTAGTACATTCCCACCCAGCAATGCATTACTTCAAGAAAATATACCAGACTTGAAACTTACTTCAGGATTTGGATGCTAGAAGTCTCTATGATAAAATACTAAAATTACAAGAAATTCTATCGTTGACTTTTGTAGCAAGATTCAAAACCTTTTGACGCTTTTTTGACTATTTCTCTTTAAATTAACGTTGACCTGCGATACATCCATGAGCAGTTCATGGTGAAGAGTCAAATAAAACTGCAATAATTTTGATAATCAATGATAGATCAACATTCCAGTATTTGCATTATAATGACGTTATGGCTTTAGTGAGTAGTATGTAAAAAACGGTTTTTTGCATTTTTTTCTAAAAATACACGACAGAATTTGCTCATATTTTAACCATCAAATACTCATCATAGGTGCATACTATCCCCAAAGTTTCAAGCTTGGTATATTTTTTGAGTTATTTTCGATTCGAGCCACCTGTGTGCCAAAGATTACTGCCTCCAACTTAATTTTATAATAGTTAGGACTGTATTATATATACAGTATTATTATCAATTATATACTATATGATTATTCCCTGCTAAAACATAAGCAATGAGTTTGAGAATCTATTTCGTGCTAAAATCAGAAAAACTTTGTCTGTGTTTATTCATTTCTCAATGATCTATCCATCGGCAAAAGAAAGATGAGGAAACCGCCTTAAATTGATGATGCAGCAATCTTCTTAACATTAGATCTTCAAGGTGACAAAGCCGTTTCGGAAACTGTCGTGACAATTTTAATAACAACGGCTGATAAAGACTTATGATAATTTGGTAGCAGTTATCATGAGCTTATTATGATTTCTTGAATACATTTTCGTACAGGAGGAGATATGTGAATGTTCAAACTAATAAAAGGCCGTAATTGTTATCAACTTGGTGTAAATGACCTGTCTTCGCCTGATATTTACCTATAGAAAGAAACTTACCACATCCTTTGCTACAATCAACAAGAACAATCTCTACACAACAACAACAGGATACCGCTAAAATTCCAGATTGCTGGTCGTTATCTGCTCCCTGCTAAATCTACACTGTAAATCGCTCAATACCAATCACATACGAGGGTTGTATACCAATATATTTTTTGGTATATTTTTGCATTCTCTTGGTATATATATGCTTTTCGGATGTTATTTCAAATGTGGCATGCTTTACATACTAAAGCCATACCAGCACAATGTTAAAGGAAAGCATCAATCATGTCCAAAGTATGTTGATTTAAGGCCTTTTGTCAATAAAAATTACACTAATGTTACTTCTGTTCTGTAAGTAGTGAGATAATGACATTAAAAAGAGTCATACTTTCAATACTGAATTCGATTTGAATACACGTAAGTCTAAGGCATTTCATAAATAATCAATAAGCATTCAACCATCAACAATTATTATGTATGCAATTTTCAAAATAAGCATATTATCAATCAGAAATACAAACACATTGTAATTCATGAACGCAAAAATAGATGTTTGAGATATATAAGTCAACATGATCGCACGAAAAATATCGTTTGAATGAATTGATGTTTAACAACATGATTCATAAAGTAGAGCTACCCAAACGTCCTGTTAATGTTGCTAGACAAATAGCAACTACGGCAATCTCGTGGAGCATAAAATTCACAATAAATCTAATCAGATCATCCGGGCGATCGGTCCACTAAAACTTGAAGAAAAATCATCAGACAAAAGCAGCTACCAAATTAGTGGTATCTTCAAAGTAATCAACTCGCAAGACAGCAAATGTGTGTCATCAACTGTCAGAATCTGCAGTAAACTTTCACACATCTACGCAGTCCGGCATGTATAGGGAACGAGAGAATCTTAAGAAGAAATGAAAGCGATTTTAAGTGTGAAACATTGGTTGCCACATTTGGATGGTAAGTGAATTGACAATCGAGAATATCAAGTATTGGTTTTAAATAAATGAACACACAGAAATCAAGCTAGATATACTTGAACTAACCAATGGAAAGGCAGATACGTTTGGCCAAGGAATAACAGCAGTCCTTGATGAATATAATCTGTGGAGCAGTATGAATATGATTGGTGTTGTCACAACTAATGTCAATACTGGAAGACGAAATGAAATTGTCATTCAATTGCAAAAGTTATTTGGCGTAAAACAGAAATTAGAAATGCCGCAATTTATTGGTTTCCAATACCACATTCTCGATCGAGTGCTTCGTTTGGTGATGGATGACAGACTCGGCGGCAACAATACTTCACTCAACATAGAATATCAATTTGTCCTTGAGTTTTTTTTGAAGAACTACGAACTATTGACGGCGAATTTCAATAATGGAAATGCCGATATCACAGAAACAGCAGGATGGCGTGACGATATGAAATATTTATTTCATTTGATCAGAGTGTTCCTATTATTTGACATAGCCAGGTTTCCTAAAATACAATTCCAGAGAATACTGAATTTAAGTAATCCAGGATGGAACTCCAGAGCAATTCTCGCTCTCCTGGTTTCTTTTACGAGAGAGAAGAGCCTCATTGTATGAAATTTGCCGCTTCATTTGTAGTGTGTGCAATGGGCTGATCCTTGTTTTATAAACCAACCGTACAACGCAAATGAATATCATACATCACTTAACAACAGCTTGCAGAATCATTAAATAGCTTTGACTTCTGTTAAAAACTTTTGGAATCAAGAACCTTCAAGGCTGGAAATTCCAAGAACTAATCCGTGCTGAACAAAAGCCATAAAGTTCCTTCAAGATATCTACCAATTTTGCAGAAAGAAGGAGAGCGTTCAGTCAAAGCCTCTATTATACAAGCAAAGAATGAAATGATTGCAATTTTTTACTTTGAGTATTCAAATAAGATTATTGTGAAAAATTCGAATGTTTGACCAATGAAATTAGATGATAGTAATAATTATACTAGATTATAGTAGGTTAATTATGTTATTTCGCATATGCTTTTTAATTTATGACAATTTTACCTTTTCTCATTAACTAAGCAGCATCAGCTAATAATTAAATAATTATTTTAGAAGATAAGCTAGCAGAAATCACATTTATTGTAAAAAATGCAAATTTCAAGATTTTCATTTTGAGTTGGGGGTGAATTTTTTTCGATGAAATCACAATAGAGCATAATTTTGTTAGTTTTGATGAAAGTCGGAAAGTTGATGCACAGTAGCAGTGCAAGGAGTCACTGCACAACGTGTTCTAATTCACTTGCACCCAGAGTTCTGAGACTTCTTTGCAAGTGTGATGCAGCACAATGAACCGATTTCTATGTAATTGCAGAAGCAATATCTCAACAATTCAACAATTATATCCCAGTCAGTTTCAAACACATATGTGTCCAACTTCCATTTTTGGAATCGGCAAAAGGCTTCATCTGCATGCTTTTTTCATTATTTATCATTTTTGAATAGCCAGCAGTGACCAGTGGTGAGCAGCAATAAATTTGGACTTCCAAAATAAAGCAATAACGATAAATACTCCAATTGTGTACTTTTACTACTTATGCGTATTAAAAACTTTCTTTTACACTGAAAACACCACATACATGTGCATGTAATATTAAATAAAACAATAACACATAGAGACCCGAAGTTAACACTTTATTGATTCACTACAACATACAAATCAACAAAACTGTCACAGCACAACATCACAAACGCAAATGTAGCAATTTAAGGCACATGTAATTCATCATCCTCCTGATACTTGTCTGATTCGAACATTAGACAGGCACATATTTCCACACTGTAAATCGCTCAATACCAATCACATACGACGGATGCATAGCAAAATATTTCTTTTGGTATACTTCTGTATTATCTTGGTATATGCTTTTCGTATGTTATTTCAAATGTGGTATGCTTTACATACTAAAGCCATACCAGCACAATGTTAAAGGAAAGCATCAATGATTTCTAATATATGTTGATTTAAGGCCTTTTGTCAATAAAGATCACACTAAGGTTACTACTGTTTTTTATTTAAAAAAGTTATTTGTAAGTAGCATGTAATATAATTTATTTTTTGCCATGTGACTTAAAGCTATTCATACGAAACAAATACGAATGAGGACCAATTTCTATCGGGTATCGTAGATAAAACATACCAACAACTCGTATTTCATCGTAAAACAGTCAATCACAGATAGAATAGTTCGTATCGCTACATACCAATCACATACGAAGGTAAGTGAGATGTGGTATGAAAAACATACCAGATCTCTGTAAGCATACGAGAATCTCGTATCAGATGTTAGTTTCAAATTGTATGTGAATTTGTTATATGTTTATATGTAATTTTCGTATCCAGCGATTTACATTGTACATGTACGTCTCACTGTTGGCGTATTGAGTAAATGATATGCAATCAAATTGGGCGTTTGCGGAATGCAGAAGATCGTTATTTCCAAAAATGTCGTCTGTCCGGAATTGCCTCCATGTACGGGATTTCTCCACTCTATCATACATGAAAGTAGTCTCAATACGGAATAACGGGATAAATGTATCAACGGACCATTAACTGGCCATTTGATAGCACTTGCACTGACGCTGTTCAGACAATGAAATAAGTGAAAAACAGTTCAATACAGTCTCCGAGACCATTTCAATTGAAGCTAATTAAGCTGCTCACTCACCGATTTCGTCTACCCAATCATGTGAAATGGAAAACGAAACTAGTTGTAAAATAATGCTAGAAAACGGTTTTTGTTTTAGTCTTTATCATTAAATTTATCGCGGGAAATGCTAAAGCGATAAATATAAGCGACAATATTCCGGTTTCTGCGATAAGCGATAAATTTTCGACTTAAGGCTTTATCGCTTTGTTTTTCGCAACGCCCACCACTAGAAGTGACTATTGAAATTATTCTCCTTGTTATTCAAAATCATGCTTTGAGTTGCAGCAATAAAAAGTGTGCGACAACTTTCCCATGAATGTGACATGCGACCTTTTCGTAGATAATAAGTTATCAAAAGCATAACCGCATTACAAGGGTTAACGCTATCCAAACCAGCTGCGGCAAAGTAGCAAAAATAACGGAGCGTTTATCTCTCAACAGAGAAAAGGTTCTGGTCTCCCCTTCGCTTTAGTGCATTTAAAACTTCTCAAAAGATCTTTGGATTCGGCCATCTAGAGGATCACATGCATGCATGACCCATTTAGGCAGTAATTTAGTGTCTATTCATAACCATTCAAATATTTGGCATTTGCATGCCACTCTTCTTCTTCTTGCGTATTGCCAGGGACCTCTATGATAAACCCTATTCATACCAGGCTTGATATTCTCGGCCGACTCAACCGAATCACAGGAAAATCATCGAATAAACATATTTCGCATGTGAGCTAATCGGGGTAGGTATCCACTTGCTCTACACTGTACAGCTAGGTTTCCGACTACCTCTGTCATCATGCATGCTCGTGATGATCAACAGCTATGCTACAGAAGTTATTGTGATGACAGCTAATGAGAGCCAATCAGATTAGAGGTATTGGCAGCCAATGAAAGTTGGAATGTAGTTGTGAATAATCACGGAATTCTAGAGGAGCGGAAGCGAAAGCTGCTGAAGGAATCAAGTGGTCACTCATGAACGCAGGCCGAGGCTTTGTCAGTAGCATATCGAGTTGCTTGTTTCATGCGAGATTGTAAAGTCAGCTTGCATGTGTGCGTGTTTGCGTTGTGTGAGTAACATTGATAATGTTATACCATTTCTGTCAGTTTTGATGGCAGTCGCAAGTCTTGACATGGTAAAAATAACAATAAATTGACTGATACAAAATATTCTTGGAATCGAATGGGAATATTCAATGAATGAGTCATAAGTCCACTGTCTTAATGAACTCTCACTTTGATCGGTACTGCTGCTGTGCTTTGTTGAAATTAGAAATTTTCATCTATTGTCGTCGAGTGTTCAAATTCTTTAATGGATATGAAAGAGTCTGATGAAGCAGAAAATGTGTCTATCCAGTTTTCCATGTGACAAAAATCTACTGAAGAAATGGCTCGTGAATTTACGTCGTGCTGATCTCAAAAGTGTTGATCAAATATCAGACATGATTAAAGTCTGCGATAAGCACTTTTTACCAGATAAATTTGAAAGCAAGAATCGAAAGAAATTGAAACCTGTTGGATATCATTGAGTTCATCCAAACATCCCGTACTGGAGCAAGACTGCGATCACCTCACGACTAGCTACATGTACAACATCTCAAGACGATAGACTTGATAAAGAAAATGATATGATATGTAAATCAAACGAGGAGACATGGTTGAGTGGTGCTTTTAAAACATTTGATAAAATGCTACGAGAAATTTAAGATGACAATTTTGCTATACCAAGTGGCTGTCAAATGGTCGAACGTGAGAACAATTTGATTTTCCTATTCGTCACGGAAATTGAGTAAAATCCATCTTGAAAGTGTCAGTAGCTATTTTAAGCGACTTTAAATTCGCTGTCTTTTATCGACAGGATTCCATCACTAAAAAGACAATTCAATCAGGTAAATGGGTAGCAGGTAGCAATGGCAAATTAGCAATTCAATAGAAAAAATATTAAACATTTTAGCATTCCTCAAATCAGTGTGTGAATCGCTTAAGGAAACGCCTGTTAACAGGCATAACATGATCGAATTATCGATTTCTTCAGTCATGAGAGTCTTCTGTTTCCTTTTTTGTCAGCTACTTCTCGTGCTTCCTAGTTCTCATCAGTTGAGGTACAGCTCTGATACAACCGCAATATTTTACACTTTATTGTAAAATCTAAAAGTTTTGAATAGATAATGATTATGCTGGGGTGGTTTCTTTATGCTGCCATCAATAAGAAGAATGGCAGCAGCTTTCTTCTGGATTAAATGTGCAGTCATCAAAGGTTGATGTACAAAGCATTTAGCTTCGATCACGTTTATCAAGCCTAGATAATAAACAAAATTTGCTTCATGATTTTAGAAGAGACATGGACTGCGCTTTAGAAGAAAATCAGAGTGGTGAATTTGTCGGCCTTTCCAACAAGGTGATGCTGCAGAAAATTTGCTGCTAAAAATATCATGACTTAAGGTTTTTTGATTGACGATGCAAGTGTTGACCTTCATTCATCTGATTCTGAAAATGGAAAAATTGAAACTGCCCTACTTCAGCCTACTTCCAGAGGTGACCCTACGTACTCTTTCCTTCTGATATAAATTTTAGCATTTGTATAATAGTGTGTAATTTCTTATATCAAATTTGGTCTGATCAACAGCTGATATCCAACTTTATGCTAAAGGATAAGCATCAAGAATTATTAATCAAATCCAATATGTCCTATCAGATTTTTGTCCATTATTTCCTAATTCATGATGAGCTAGAGGATATCAGTGCTTTCAGATTTTGGCAAGAAAAATGTTTTATTGGTTTTCACGTAACAATTTAAAGCGGCTGAATGTCAACCCTTCTGTAAATAAGAACAGTCTACCAAGAAATATAACATTGAAGTGATAAAATGATGAACGAATTGTGTGTTGATGATGTGATTATGCTATAATGCAAACGATTTGATTTTATGGCTCCTTGCAAATTCAATATGAAAAATATGTACTACTCAAATTCTTAGGCCTGCGAGGATAAGTAGTACTGGTAGCTTTCGCTTCCGCTCCTCTAGAATTCCGTGTGAATAATATTTGTGCTACACACTCATTGCTTTCTTAATATACTATCCGCCTACCTATTACGACAACTACGTCGTCCGAAAAGCGTTCTAAGCGTACTAAAGCGTCAGGTCTCCGAGTCTACCGACCTGCTGCAAAACAGAGGCTCTCTGCAAAGAACATGAAGGATAGGCTGACATTTTTCAAAGGTCATCAGCAGTGGATTGCTGCTCAATAGGCACGTGTCATGTTTAGTGACGAGCCGCTAGTCAAGCAATTTGCTCCCGGTGGTGTTCATGTACACAGACCGATAAGCGAACACTACATCACGTGAACGTTGAATAAATCAGTCGGTCAAAAAATGTCCATCTATGTGCTTTCTATTGGTCAACAGCGATCGCATTAATTTCCATCTGATTTTTTATCTTATTTAAACGAGGTTTGCGCGTAGCATGCGCGTAGGTATCTTCTAGTTCTTAATTAAGAAAATCTCATTTTCCTGGATTAAAAAAATTAATTAATATGAAAATCAGTGTTTAGTCGCAAGCCTATTAGAATTTATTGGATCAATTTCGAAATAGTCTTTTCGATATCTGATGTTTCAAGAAATATAGCCACCTCTTCGTGTGGTGGAAGGGTCTTTGACAATCCGGAATTCACTTCTTTTGACGCTGCAAACGTCCTCTCCATTTGGGAAGACATAGCTGCCGAACTTGTTCATTTTGAGAAAGGAAATAGTGTAATCACCGTCATCAAAACTTTTGATGATCTTTCCTATGAAAACTTTCTCTTTGCCTTCAACTCACAACGTCAACTTTGGCCGCTACATCAGCGCCAATGTTTACAACTGTCAAATCATCATCACCATTGACATCACCATTGTCGTCAGCGACAAAATACATCCATCTCCCAGTCATGGACATGGATGCGTTGTCACACTGTATGCATGTTGGACTCATCATTTCAAATGAAAATGAGAGGGCAATTTGTACTCTTGCAATGTTGTCTTTCCATTGAAAGGCGCATGCTGCAAATTACGTCCTATTCACGCAAAGGTACAAGGAATCCCAAGTGATAGATATCGCACTCTAAGATTCGTCGAGATCGAAGGTCGAGACATCAACCTCATAGTCCGGCAGTCAGCACGAGTTTGTGCAGGGAACGAGGCCGAAAATGAGACTTTCACAAAATGATGTGCACCTCATAGTCCGGCAGTCAGCACGAGTTTCTGCAGGGAACGAGGCCGACAATGAGACTTTCACAGAGTGATGTACACCCTATCTATCACGAATCTGCGCGTCTGCCGAGTTCTGGTTAGTTCCTCTTTTTCTTGTCAGACACGATCAAAGAAAAACACATGTTAATCCAATGGGACGTAGATTGCAGTTTTTGGCAAAACCGATATTTCTATGTATTCTCTTATCAACTGGAAAGTACTTAGTCCAGTTCCAAAATTTTTGACATGGAATGCCTTCAGGGTACTTCCTTTCAAGTGGATGTGATAATATCATGCCTCTGATCGGCAAGAATGCAAGTATGCAAGAATATGGTTCAATGTGGATAAAATGGGCCAACATCTTGGTGCTTGCCGACAGTAGGAAACTTGCCAAATCTGAATGTGAGTAACTTCATACGCGTATATATGGAAAAATGAGAAAAAACATGGAAATCTCACTTTTGCCAAAAACTGCAATCTGCGTCCCATTGAATTAACATGGGCTTTTCTTTGATGCTGTCTGACAAGAAGAGGAACTCACTAGAATTCGGCAGACGTGTAGATTCGTAGTTGACATAGGATGTACATCATTCTGTGAAAGTCTCACTTTCGGCCTCGTTGCCTGCAGAAACTCGTTCTGGCTGCCGGACTATGAGGTGTACATCATTCTGTGAGAGCACAGATTTAGATTCATCTGCGCGCGTCTTCGGTTTCCTACAAAGGAAGAATTGTATGTAACCTTAATATCGAAATGGCACATCACAGAATTAGACAACTTGCTCCTTCTCGAATGGATAATTCGTGTGTCGCTTGCTATTGGAAATGGCAAACAATAAGCTGTCAACAGAGAACACCAGAGCCAGTGAAAGATGCGAACGTGCTATGATATCACTTCGCACACACCAAAACACACATCGCTGCCTTGGCTATCATTCGATTCAGTGTATGCACTGTACAGCGAGAAATGCCGGGGAGAGGAAGTGAAATCATCAAGTGAACTAATTTTCGTACGCCTGCTACTTTCTTTAATAATGATCGGAGGTGACAACATAATTCGGAAAACTTGTGCGCAATGATTTGAATTCTTCGAATCTGAAGGAATTTTGGCAATCGAAGCACTTTGCTGGAACTCACATTAATCCGCAAGCGACGCACGATTTTTTTCCTGTCTCTGTAAGGTATTAGGAATTCCTTTTTGCCCACTTTATAAGTTCCGCGATGTACCGTCAATTTCGTATTAATCACACTTCTAGCAAACCGAAGCAGATAAACAAAATATTTAATTCTGTGTGTGAGAGTCTCATTGTCGGCCTCGTTCCCTGCTCGTTCTGGCTGCCGCATTATTATTGCTTGACAGTGCGGTTGAGACGAATTGCACGGTTTCAATACGCTGTCATTCGGCTTGTCCTACAACGGCTTGACGCCTCATTTAACTGTCATTTATAGGATGCCGTCCATAGACGCGTCATTTATTTTGCTTCATTTAACCGTCATAGTCTTTTAATCAAGTGTTGTCACGAACACGTCATGAAAAGCGTCATTCATTAATAGAAATGACATCATGAAATCCTGTTACACGCGACATTGTGAAAATTAATGCAAGCATATGCTCATTCTCTCCTTAATGCCAGTGAGATGAAAACATTGTAAAAGACAGTTAGCAGTGAGGTTCTTTGAACACCAAAATTTCAGATCTTTTAACTGTCATTTATATGGTTTCATTAAACTGTCTTTAAGTTCAAGTTCAAGTTTTATATTTACTCATTACAAATGATGCATGGAGCTTTCATAGTCCGGCAGCCAGAACGAGTTTCTGCAGGGAACGAGGCCGAAAGTGAGACTTTCACAGAATTATGTACATCCTATGCCCACTCCGAATCGGCACGTCTGCTGAGCTGAGTTCTAGTGAGTTCCTCTTCTTGTCAGACAGCATCAAAGAAAAACACATGGAAATCAAATGGGACGCAGATTCCATCCAGTTTTTGGCTAAAATGAAATATTGTATGTTTTCTCTAATTAAACGAAAAGTACTAAGACCAGAGTCATAATTTTTGACATGGAATGTCTTGGATTTCCTATCACGTTCATGCACCCCTGTCTATAAAGCTAGACACATTTCGATTTGGCGAGCCTCTTAATGTCGGCAAACACAAACATTTTGAGCAACTTTATCCAAATTTAACCACATTCTCACATACATTGCCGATTAGAAGCATGATAATAGCACATGCACATGATAGGGAGTGACCTCAAGACATTCCATGTCAAAAATTATGTATGACCCTGAGCTTATTACTTTTCGTTTAATCAGAGTAAACATACAAAATTTCATTTTAGCCAAAAACTGCAATCTGCGTCCCATTGGATTTACATGTGTTTTTCTTTGATGCTGTCTGACAAGAAGAGGAACTCACTAGAACTCGGCAGACGCGCAGATTCGTGATAGACATAAGGTGTACATCATTCTGTGAAAGTCTCACTTTCGGTCTCGTTCCTTGCAGAAAGTCGTTCTGGCTGCCGGACTATAACGTTACATGACGATTAAACAAATGATGCGTTGTATGACAACCCCATTATTTGATCCTTTTATTTGATATCAATTGTTCTATTTCTATGTCCTGAATATGCGTCTGCATACACCGAATACATTGCATACAATCACAGTGTAACAAGAAAATCTAACAGCCATGCAGCGATACAGGTTTTCCCACAGAATTGGACAGGTCGTCTCTTCTTCTGTTTGACTAGAAGGGAAACATTGGAACATGTAGCGTAAATGAAATGGCACAATCTCCTGACTAAATACCATAGCAATCGAACAATGATCAGGCAGTTCAACATTAAATACGCCAAATTGTGCAAAGTTTCAATGACTGTTATCAACCGGATCACGCAGCAAAGAGACACAAACGATGTCATGTTCCACAGAGAAGTTTGTGAACTTTTTTTCATGCGCCTGCTAACTTTTTTTTAAATGATCGGAGGGCCCAACATTATCGTGAAAACTTCTGCGCAATGATCTGAATTCTTCGAATCTGAAGGAATCATGGTGATCGGAGCATTTTAAAGGAATTCAGAGCAATCCGCAAGCGACGCACGACTATTTTTCCTATCTCTGTAAGGTATTAAAAATTTCTTTTTGCCCACTTATTAAGTTCCTGCATGTGCCATCATTTTGAATCAGTTTGCACTTCTGTCAAAGTGATACGATTAAACAATCTAATTCTGTGGGCTTACCAATCGTTCCATGATGGAGTTCTTAAAGTGATCACCTTACAGTGATCACAGCGTTGTTTATCACCAAAACATTTGGCAAGTTTTTCAGAATAACGCTCAACCACTGAAAAAATCAATTTCTATATTTCTATGTCCTGAATATTCGTCTGCATACAGAGAATCACAGTGCAATAAGAAATTTAAACAGTCATGCAGCGATAAATTCTTTGATAATATTTATTGCACAATGAGAGTAATGGGTAAAAGACCGTTCCAGGACACCATAAAATCAAAAAAATTGGTATCTTTAAAAACGACATAAATTCATGAATTTGAACCCTTTTTCAGGTTTTTAAGACCTAAATACATGAATTTAGTCCATTCAAAAAGTACCATTTTTTCAAAAAATGGTATTTTTAAAAACGACATAAATTCATGAATTTGAACCCTTTTTCAGGTTATGAAGACCTAAATTCATAAATCGGCTAAAGCCAGAGGAGCTTCGCTCCGATTTGGGCGTTTTTAAAAATACCCAATTTTCAAATTTTTCAAAATCTCAAAATTTGAGAATTACAATCGGGCGAAGCCCTAGAACCTTCGGTTCGATTTTCACCCCCCGCCAAAATCATGACCGTTCAAGGACACCGAAAAAATCATAAAAGTTAAGAATCTCAAATTTGTGATTATGACAATCGGGCGAAGCCCTAGAACCTTCGGTTCGATTTTCATTGCTTAAATCATGACCGTTCAAGGACACCAAAAATCATAAAAGTTGAGAATTTCAAATTCATGAATTTTATCCATCTTTCAGGTTTTTAAAATATATCATGTGACTAATAATATTTCTTTAAAAGTGGAAGAAACAAAAGTGGAAGAAGCCGCAAGAATATATCCTTCAATATCATATGAACGTAGTTCTACTACTCCCTCCCTTCTAACTTCTTGGGGTCCCTTCTGACTTCAAGGGGTCCCTTAAGAAATTTTTTTATTATAAAATGAACAACATAAATGAGTTTTTAAAATTATATGGAACGCAAACTACGACAAATTTCGACCTAAAGAAAATCGCAAATGAATTAGGAATAAAGAATTTTCATGTTCTAATGAGAGACGAATTACAATTCCTAAAAAATAAGCCAACAGGAACCTTCAGTTCCCGGAACAAAGTTCCATCAATAACTGTAAATTTCGTAACCAATCTCCATACGTCAGATGAAAAAGGCGTACATTGGTCAGCAGGACAAAGAAATATAAACTGTTCAAATTATTATTTTGACTCATACGGACTTCCACCTACGAATGAAGTAACAGAAATACTTGGCAATGGAATTTATAATACGTTTCAAATTCAAAAACCGGGAACTACTTATTGTGGACAATTATGTTTATACGTTTTGTACAAATTACAAAAAGGAGTATCATTTCTAGATATTATGTTAGAGTTAAACAATGTATAACTCAAGCGAAGCTAGCTAAAGCGCCACCTAAAGGTTAAAGCTCTGTTTTCTGTAATTCATTTTGATAAAAACGACCTCTGATATCCTCATTATCTAAATCTTTAATTTCATAAGTAATCGGATAACTTTGATTTATTTTAGAAACTTCAAATATTTCTTTAGTCCAATAGCCAACAAAGCCTTTTTCAAATTTATTCTTATATTTAAATATTCTAACTCTATCTCCAATTTTAAATTTCGGCTTAAGTTTCTGCAAATTCGGATTACTCTCATTCGAATAATTATTCTCGAATATTTTCTTTCGTATTAAATCAGGGTCGTCAGAAGCATTCTTTGGGGTTTCTTCAATACCAGAATGAACTTTATTATTGTACTCTTCTACAATTCCTGGTAATATCTTCAACCATTTCTGATTTCTTTGCTCAGTAAATTTCTTGAATAATTTATTTTTTAACGTCCGATTGAATCTTTCTATCACTACAGCTTTTCCAGCGTTTTCAGTTGAATAAACAGTTTCAAATAGTGGCTGAACGTTTCGGTTATAAAATTCCGATCCTTTATCAACAAACAATTTCCTTGGCTTTCTATTACTTTCTTTAAAGATTCCTTCAAACGCATATTTAACTGATAGACCACTTTTATTTTTTAAAGGCTTTACCCAAGCGTATCGTGTATATAAATCTATAACGGTCAATGCGTATTTGTAGTCCCTTTCATTCGGCATATGAATAAGATCAGCACTCCAAATATCATCTTTATTAAATACTTTTACTTTCAATAAATATTTAGGCCTTCTGTATTCTTTATGAATTTCAGACGCGTAGGTTCGAGCGTTGCTCTCAGAGTTATTAGTTCGAGCGTTGCTCTCAGACAGCTTTGCTGTCGTTTCATTTAAACCCTGACCGAATAATATTTTAGCTTGTAAAGCTTTCTTAACAAACATTCTTTCAATTTTTTCTCTAAATGTAGGATTTTGAATACTATCTAATTCTTGAATCATCTTCTTATCAGCTGCATGACGAGAACTTAGATCATGATTTCGATAAGCTAAATCATGCCTGTAAGCGGCGGCATCTACTCTATTTATTGGTTCTTCACCTGGTTTCGGATTATTATTCTCATCTAGTCTTATATCTAATCGAGTTCCTGGACCGGTATATGAATGACCAGGAAGATGTTTTTCTTTCGAATATTTACTCCAAATAAATCCAGGAAAGTTTTCTAATGTTTTTTGTATATCACCACCGAAGTGGTATGGAACTTTGTTCTTGTCACCTCCAATATGCTGACAATTTGAGTTTTCATTTTTGTTTAATAGATAATTCAATAAATCTAAATTAGAAATTTTTAATTTAATTAAATTTTCGGAATTTGTAGAATTCATTTTAAAAGATAAAAAAAATTTAAAAGATAAAAAAATTTAAAAGATAAAATAAATGTTGTACCTAATCGGACCAAAGGTCCTGAGGCTTTAGCCGATAGAACTTTGTTCAGAGGATTTAGCCGATCGGACCAAAGGTCCTGAGGTTATTACCGAATCATACTAGGACTTAGATATATTCCAGAACCATCTTTAGTTTCTTTAATTTCAATTAAATCATCAACATTGTGGAGAATATTTTTAAGAACTCGTTTTCCTTCATCAACTAATTTTAATTTACTAATAAAATTATCTACTACTCCTTCACCCCTAGCAACTTTCTCTAACTCTCTATTATGACGTTTTTGTTCTTCTAATGCTGCCTTCTCTGATTTATTTTTATTTACTGCTTGGACAATACCAGCTGTTCCACCTGCAACACTTCCTGCTGCTGCTATGCCACCTATTATTAGTGGAATTAATGGGAGAATACCGCCATTCTTTTCTTCTTGTAATTGAATATTCTCTATCATTGGTTTACTTATGTAATACTTTTTTTTGTTAATCGTAATAGTTTTAGGGGTATTTTTGTCAACAATATTACGTAATTTTAATTCAACAGTTTTATTATTATTACCTTTCGCTTGCGACATTTTTAATAAAAAAATTTTAAGTTACCAAAACATTTTAATCTATTCTAGTTATTAAAAATTTTAAGTTACCAAAAAATTTTAAGTTACCAAAAAATTTTAATCTATTCTAGTTATGAAAAAATTTTAAGTTAAGAATTTTTAATCTATTCTAGTTATGAAAAAAATTTTAATTAACTTATCCTAGTCATCTTTCCATTAAGAATTTCAATAGAATATTTTACATCTTCTAGCAATAAACCATAAGCTATCAATGAAGTTGTGGAATCTTTCTTTTCAATATTAATTGTTACATCACAGCCACTCTTGATAATATCTTCAGATTGTGCACTTAAATCGAAACAGAAAACAGGATATAAATGTCTCCAATCTCCAGGAGTTAATTGTGGTTCAACTCCAAATTCTATACAAAGATTTCGATAAGAATCATATCCTTCCATAAATTGATTATTGGTATCATCGAATCTTAATGGATCAATTGGATAACGGGTTTGATTTAATGAAACTTGTAAACTTCGAATTGTATTAATATGAAAAATATTATTGTTCTTATCAAAACTTGGAGAATTATTTCTTTGAAAAGTTAGTAATAAATATCTTGGAGTATTCGCAGTTCTAGTAAAATGCCAGTTAAATCTTTGTTCGGAAAAAGTTATTGAACTAGCAGTACGCTTTAGAAAATTTACTGGAATTGGTTTGTTAGTATTTAATCTTTTTGCAATAGCTGTTTCAATCTCTAAACTAGGAGTAATATGTTTAATCCACCATTCAAGTCTATCAATTTTTAAATATGCTTTTTTTCCAGTCTTACCAAAAAAGATTAATTCATTATTTGCTGTACGATGAATTATTAATTTAAATTTTAATTGATATGATATTTTATCATAATCTAAATATCCGAATAATGGAGACAATGACCAATTTACTGTCTGTTTACTTTTTTTGTTAAATTCACGTCTTTCTTTATATGCATCATTATTTGTTTTATTTAAATGTTTTGCAATATTTTCTACATCTTTCGCAATTCCTGCTGCATCTGTTCCAGCGTGAGTTAAATCATCAACAATTATACCATCATTAGTATCAGGAAACCAACCTTCGATTTCATACTTTTTATTATTTTCACCAATTGTTACAAATCTAAGCATTGTATCAATTACACCTGGAGAATCACTTATTGTTTCTATATTTTGAGTTGCAACATCTAAACGCATTTGTGTAAATAATCTTGGAAAGAAATTATTCTCTAGTGCAATATTATCGCTATCTGGTAATGGTGTTGTAAAATTGGCATCACTATACAAAGAATATTCACAGTGTAAAAATGAATCAGGTAGATATAAATAACTCTGCTGATTATCAACTTCAAAAATTAAATCACCTCCAGTATTTACTCTACTGGAAGATCCGGGATTCATAGCAATTCTTATATAGTCATTCTTTTTTTGATTGTAACTGACGAACGGAGGATCGTCTAATCTAAATTTATTTTCGATAAGCGAAGACATTTTTATAAAAAATAATTTGACTTTTTGTTTTTCTCACAGACAGAAAAAAATTTTACTAAAAAAATTACTAAAAAATTTTACTAAAATATAATTTTAGAATTTTGCTAGACCAGCTCCGCTGCTCACGCCATTACCTCTTATTTCTTCAATTGTTTTTTCATTATGTTTACTATCAGACGGAGCTCCGCTCCTCAAGGTTTCACCCCCCACAGCTATGTTAGCAATTTTATTTTTTGTTTCCTCTGAAAGTTTTTTTAAATTTTTTAGTTCTTCGGAATCATTCCTAAGTTTACGAATAGCTTCTAGTTGTTTTAATTCGTTTTGAGACTTGACAGCATTTGATATTGCACTAGCTGTACTACCTATAGCAGCTGCTCCTTTTGCAGCAGATGTAATCAAATCTTTATTATTTTTAATTAAGTTAACGATACTTCCAATACCAGAAAAGATGCCAGCCCCTTCTTTTTGGACGGCACCTGCGGTGCCTAGGAACTTTTGTGTTCCGACAGTTTTTACACTATCATAATTGTACACAGGTTTCTGAGATGGTTCATGAGCAATTTTATTATTTGATGCAAAATGTTTAAGATTGTGTTTATAAATTATAGGCATTTTTTAGGATTAAATTTGACTTTTGGGAAATATATCTACGTTAATATTTACGCTAAGATTTACGTTTGTGAATGGACAACAACTTCGAGATAACTTTATTAATTGATTGTTGCACTTTATCTATTGCGTCAAGCAGCGTGTGATGTACTTTAATTTCTTTTCTATTAACTTGCATTTTCACCTGATTCATCTTCAACGCCGTTTTAAGTGCATTTAACTTAATTTTAAGAACATCTAATTGTCTTTTAACGGAATCTAACTGTTCTTTATTTTCTTTAGAGTTTTCTTGTAAATTTTTCTTTAATTCATTTTCTAAATTGATTTTAAGAGTTTTCATTTTATCAACTTTTTGATTAAGTGAGTTTACTTCGTTTATTATTCTATTCATCTTTTTCATTTGTTGAGTAATTTTAGAACTCATTTCATCAACACTTTTTTGGAATGTAGTTTGTAACTGTTTTAAATTTTTTTAAATTCTTTCAGGTAGTTTTTATATTTCATCTTCTAATTGTTCTTTTAACATTTTTATCTGATACTTATTTTTAATTACAGCAGATTTTAACTTTATAGAAAGTAATATTAAAATTTTTGATTGTTCTGAAATCTTTTTAAAAAGTTTTGCTATGTCTGCTTCTAGCTCTCTATCCTTTTTATCAAGTTTTAATAATTTTTCGTTTAATGATTTGTCATTAAGTTTAAGCAACTTTAATTCGTTCATCAGTGGAACCAAAACATCGTTTATATATTTTTCCTTTAAGTCATTGATTTGTGTATCAACATATTGTTTATTTGTCAACTCTGTATTTTGTTGCGGAAGAATAGAAAGATGCAATGGACCAGATAAAACGTCTCCAGTTTTCATGATATAATTTTCTATCTCTATTTCTAATTCACGATTATTCGGGATATATGCACCTCCACCAACATTTGGTAACATCATTTTTTAACAATAAAAAAATAAAATTTTTTCTAATTAAAATAAAAAAATAAAATTTTTTCTAATAAAAATAAAAAATAAAATTTTTTCTAATAAAAATAAAAAAATGGAAAATCCAAATTTAAAAAAATTATATTCGCCCGCATCATCCTGTTCTTCTTATTCGACGAGATCAACGGGATTTGAAAATAAATGTTTTGATAATAATAATAATAATAATAATCCATGTATAGATGTTAATATTTTATTTCAATTACAAGCCGAAATATTTAGAGAACAGACTAAAGGTTTACCTTCTATAGAAACTAATTATTGTTTATTTCCGGGGGATCCATTTATTAAATTTATGGAGATTGTAAGTAAATATAATGATGTAGCTTATGTTGAATTAAATAAAGAAAATATGGTTATAATAGGTCATAATAATGTTTATGGATTTATTAGAGCAGTGTTACCAATTAGTAATACTGATTGGATAGAAACTAAAATTATCAATTATATCAATATTAAAGAATTAGTTAAAAAATTAAAATCTTTTTCCAAAGAAAAAATAAGATTATTTGTTGACGATCAAAATCAATATAACATTCACATAGAGAGTAAAAAACATAATGAAGAATTATTATGTCAAGTTTATTATAGAGACACAATTTATAAACAAGAAACATTAGAAATGCCCCAAAGATATGATGATGATACGTATATAGGATTATATTCCAACTTAAATATTAATTTATTAAAATCTTATATAAATGGTTTAGCTCAACAAGAGAAAATTTATATGTGGACTACACCTTATACTATTAACAATGACCATAATCATAATAAACGAACCGAAGGTTCTAGGGCTTTGCCCGATCTTAAAGAATCTTATGATAATAATGATGATTCTGTAACATCTGAAAAAGGTGTAAATGGTAAAAAAGATTATAAAAATATTAGTAATTATAAAAATTTATCTAAATTTCATTTTCTTACAATTGAAAATAATAATGATGGCATAGTTGAAGATACTGTTAGACAACTATGTGTCGGGTCTACAAAATTTAAATTAGGATTTACATCTAATCAATTTAAAATTTTATCATCTTTAACAAAAACTAAAAGTGATTCAGATTATGGTGGTGTTATTAAATTTTCCAAAAGAGATCAAAGACCAATATTTTTCTCTATTATATTATTATCAGATAAGAAATGTAATTTAGAATTAGATATTCCAATAAGAGAATGGTATCCTATCATGGAAGGGCATCCAATCCCAAAAAGTGTAATTTATGATGATGAAGAAACAATTTATGATGATGATGAAGAAACAATTTATGATGATGATGATGAATCATTAGTTAGTGAAAAAAAATTTAAATTATCTTTTGATAAAACATTATATGATGAAACTTAATAAGATAAAACTTAATATGATAAAACTTAATGTGATAAAGAAAAAAATAACTAAAGAACGTGAAATATATAATAATATAAAATAACACTCAAGTCCTTGATATTAGAATGTTTATATCTAAAATTAAAACACAATTTTTTTCTTAAATTTTCTCTAAAAAAATAAAAAAATGGAAAATACCAAGTTTTATTGTGTCTTATGTAAAAAAAAGTTGCAAACAAAAAGAAGTTATCAATCTCATTTAAATAGTAAATTGCATTTACAAAATGTAGAACGAGTTGATGAAGGAAATATATTAAAATTAAATAGTTATAAAAACTATCTAGAAACATTGCCTACTGATATAAAAGTTAAAAAAATGTTTGATGATTATTCACATTCGGAATATAAAAAAGTTTTTAATAGTGAAGATGAGACCATACAAACCGAAGGTTCTAGGGCTTCGCCCGTACATGGGACATCGGAGATGTCTTCCAGGGCTTCGCCCGTACCAGATGGAAGATATTTATTTAGCGATACTGATGAATTTGATGAAGCTGAACGAAACGATGAAGCCTTAGCAAATATAAAATATTTATTTAATCAGTCTGTTCGCGGGACATCAAAGATGTCTTCTAGGGCTTCGCCCGTTGAATATAATGAAACCGATAAAACTTTTTCTGATATTCTAACCAACTTTTATAATATATTTAAGAAATCTTTCAAATGTTATATGAATGTAGAAGTACTTTATACAAAAAATGGACCTGATGGAATTCCTGAAGAAGTAATACAAGGACATTTTACAAATTCACAAGAAATTCATAATGTAAATGATATACAACCCATATTTGAATCGATGATACTTAAATTAGAAAATTGTATAATTGAAGCCCAGTTACGTGAATCTGGTTGGAGATTTGTTAAAATACTATCTAAGAAAATAGTAATTGATAAATATAAAAATAATACTGGTGGTAGTTATGTTTCTTTACCTTTCAGTTCACCACAAATAATCAACATAAAAAATGAAGATGATTATTGTTTTCTGTGGAGTATTATAGCACATTTACATCCTGCAGAATATCATAAAGAAAGACTAAGTCATTATAATAAAGAAGAATACATAAATGAATTTGATCTTTCTGATGACTTAGATGAATTTCCATATAATTATAATAGATTAATAAAGTTTCATAAAAAGAATAAAAATTTAATAGAAGTAAATGTTTTTGAATTAAATGTGAATTATGTTTCTATTGGTAAAATTATTCCACTTTACTCAGATTCAAAAAAATTTTATTTGAATAATAAAAATTTATGTCAATCAGAAATAGTATATAATGATAGAGGAAATTACATGCATCATAATATTTTTTACCAAGGAAAAATAATATGTACTGAAAAATTTGAACTTGTTAAAACACTATCACCAATAATGATTAATCACAATAATTATAAAGGACGTACTGATGATTATAATTACAAATATTCATCTTTATCTTCAGAATATCAACAAAAATTAGAAAATTTAAATGAAAGTTTACAAAAATGTAAAATAGATTATCAACAACAAACAAAAATGTTACTACAAGAATATCACCATAAATATCAAAATAAGATAGAAACAATTCAAAAATTAAATGAAGAAAATAATAAAAAATTAAATAATAAAGAATTAAATAATGAAGAAAATAAAGAATCGGCTAAAGCCAGAGGAGCTTCGCTCAGATTAAATGAATGTTTAAAAAAATGTCTACAACAATATAAAGAACAATATGATAAAGAATATATTTATCAGCTACAAATATTAAATCAAAATTATCATCAAAATACATTTAATCTTACAAAAGAAATTAATGAAACACATGAAATATATCAAGATAAATTTGAAAAACTAGAACAGTCAAAACAACCAGCACAAGCGAATATATTATATTATCAGGGACATTTTATATTGTGTAAAGATGTTTCTATATTTACAAAAACTTCAGATAATAAAAATTTTCCTTGTCTTCAATGTATGACAAGTTTTAGAACTTTAGAAGAAATGAATAGACATTTGGAGAATTGTCAACAAAACGAAGCAGTTCAAAATACTTTTCCTAAAGATGATTATTTAGAATATAATAAATGGTATTTTAAAAATAAAGTATCCTTTATTATTTATTGTGATTTTGAAGCATATAATGTTAATATGACACAAAATCGAACGGAAAGTTCCAGGGCTTCACCCGATTCTGAAAATTATAATTCTGAAAAAAGTGCACCTGGAAAAAGTTCAGCTGAACAAAGTAAAGAAAAATATTTATTTGAACAAAAACCATTATGTTGGGGAATGTACATTCATTCAAATTATCCTGAATTATTTAAATCAGAATATTTACAATACTATGGTGAAGATAGTTCAGAAATGTTTACAAAGAAAGTAGAAGAATTACAAGGACGTTTTTCACAATTGCTTGAAACAAATATTCCAATGATGCCATTAACAGAAAAAGAAAAATTAAATTTTATTAATGAAACAAAATGTTATTACTGTGGAAGCGAATTTACAAAAAATTATAAAAATGGCAAAGGTAGATATCTTGATAAGCGAAGCGGCGGCTCTGCCGACAAAGTAAAAGATCATGATCATCTAAATGGATTATATAGAGGTGCAGCACATAATTCTTGTAATCTTAATGCTAATAAATTTAAATATCACTTTGTTCCTCTATATTTCTATAATGGTTCTAAATATGATTTCTATTTAATAATGAAAGATTTATTTTCATCTGAAAAATTACAACAACAACAAATAAATGTACTATGTAAAACAGAAGAAGAATATTTTTCAATGCAATTAGGTTGTATTAGAATTTTAGATGCATTTAGATTTTTTACTCCTTATTCATTAGATGTTATGGGAAAAACTTTGAAATCTGAACAATGTAAAATATTAAATAAATATAATTTAAAACCTTTAAAAGGCATATTTCCGTATGAGTACATAGCCTGCGGCTCACAGTCGAAGACTGATATAACTGGAGATAAAACCTGTGGTTCACAGTCGAAGACTGATTTTAATTCTGTGAATAAAATTATGGAAGAAGAACAACTTCCTCCAATAAATAAATTTAAATCAACATTAAAACAATCAAAATTATCTGACGAAGACTATGCAGAAGCTGAAAAGAATTGGAGAGAGTTAAATTGTAAAACAATGTATGATTATACAATGAAATATCTACAGATAGATGTATTAATACTAGCTGATCTTTTTGAAAACTTTCGTGATATGTGTTTAGAATATTACGGAATAGATCCATGTTATTGTTATTCTACACCAGGTTTAACATGGCTAGCAGGATTAAAACATACAAATGTTAAACTTAAACATTATAAAGAAAATACATATGATAAATTATTATTTTTTGAATCTGGAATTAGAGGTGGAGTTTCATCAGTTTTAGGTAATAGATATGTTAAATGTTATAATAAGAAAGTAAATCCACAAGAATATGGAATAATGAAACCTTTATCTCCAGAAGAAAAAGAAAAAATATTAGAAATTTTTCGAACGAAACGAGAAGGAGTAGAACGTGAAAAAGCAATTGATGAATTCATGAGAGAAAACTATTTGTTATATTATGATTTTAATAGCTTATATTCTTCTTGCATGATACAAGAATTACCAACAGGTGAAATGTCATGGTGTAATATTCGTACGACATCAGAGATGTCTACTAGGGCTTCGCCCGTTCTAGATTATCAAAAAACATATGATGGTGAAAATAATTTTGGTTATGTATATGAAGTTGATTTAGTATACCCTGATTATATAAAAGATAAAACAAAATATTTTCCTTTCTGTCCCGAAAACAAAATTCCTAATATAGAAGATTTTTCAGATTATCAAAAATCTTTAATTCCTAAGAAATATAGACCAACAAAAAAACTTATGTTAACACAAAGCAATAAAGGAAAGTATGTTGTTGAAGGAAGAATGCTAGATTGGTATTTAGATCATGGAATGATTCTCACCAAAATACATCGAAAACTAGAGTATAGAAAATCTAAATGGTTAAAAAATTATATAGAGTTCAATATTGAAAAACGTAAAATAGCTAAAAGAAATAAAGATGATTTTGGAAACGTTTTCTTCAAATTAATGAATAATGCATTTTATGGTAAGACTTTAGAAAATGTGCGTAATAGACAAAATATTGAAATAGTTTATGATAAAGATAGGTTTCAAAATTTAACAAGGAAACCTACATATAAAAGAACTACTAGATTTAGTGATGAACTATGTGCTGTACATTTACGTCGAATCAGCGTAAAACATGATAAGTTTAATTTCATTGGTTTCACTATATTAGAATTAGCTAAACTATTTATGTATAGATTTATATATGATTATTTAGCACCTGCTTATGGCAAAAACTATAAATTACACTTTACAGATACCGATTCTGTTTTCTTAGAATTAACAATACCGTATAATTCTACACTTGATGAAGAAATAGATAAAATAAAAGATATCATTCATCCTTCTGATTTATGTAAAGTAAAAGATGAATTAGAAGGAAATGAAGATTTCATAACAGAAGCTATATTTTTAAAATCTAAATGTTACTGTTATGATACAACTAATAATATTAGGACATCGGAGATGTCTTCCAGGGCTTCGCCCGTTAAAACACATAAAACATTAAAAGGAATTTCAAAGGCATCAGTGGCTAATCAAATAACATTTCAAGATTATAAAAATGTATTATTTAATAATGAAATAAAAACAGCATGTAATTATAGACTTAATTAAAAAAAACATAACATGTATTTAAAAGAAGAACATAAATTAGCATTAGATCCATTTGATGATAAAAGAAAAATTTTACCTGATGGAATAACTACTGAACCTTTTTAATTTTCTAATTTCTAAGATAGACAAATTTGATATATATATAAAATAAAAAAAAATATTGTAACACTATATTTGTATATTTTTATCACTCCGCGAAAATATTTTCGATCGACTTTCAGTCAGAGAACAATTGTTCGATAACTCTTTCATGAATTTTTTTATCAATATTAATTGTAATGAATCCATAATCTTTTGACCAAGCATTGTTACACGATTGTTTAAATTCATCTTTATTTCTTACACATAAATCTCTTAACAAATCACTTAAGTTTCTTGCATTTATTTCAAATAGTATAAATATATTTGCATTCTTTCTAATAACACTTCCGTCTAATGAATACATACTTTGTGTTAAATAAAATACACTACAGTTATTATGTCTACCTCTTGTGAAATAATTTCTCTGAACTGACTGATTTCTATCATTAACACAATCATCAAAAATTACACAATGTTTCATTGTTTTATCTAGTTTACTAGGATCTTGCATATTACCACTATCATCTATTAATTGTATCTTTATATGGTTATTTTTATTAGATTCTACTAACTGATTATTTTTTGCTGCTTCTTCACACCACGAACTTATTTCTTCTTCATCTTCAGATTTTTCATATTCTTTGAATAATGAAGCAATTGCTGTTTTTTTAAGATTATTTTCAAATCCATATTTTAAAAATTGATAGACGGGTTGTTCTGCCGTTGTTGTATAAATTATAAGATTGTTATAATCCAAAAAATTTGGAGTCGTTAAAATTTTAAATAATAGATACGTTTTTCCACAACCTGATCTTCCACAAATAACTGACAAAACTTTATTAGATAAATTTGGATGATGATTAAATTTAAGTTTTTTTTTATTTAATGGTAGCACTTCACTCATTTTTTAATAAAAAAATTTATTTTTATTTTATTTTTGTTTTTAAAGAAGAAGAAGAAAATTAAACTTCTCTAGCTTCGCGTGGGAGTTTATACCTCTCGAACGGGAGTTTATACCTCCCGAACGGGAGGTTATACCTCTCGAACCAAAAGATCTATCATAATCTCTTCACCTCCAAAATTTATTTCTTGTCCTTTTTCATCAGTGATTCTAATGCCAATGTTGTTAATAGTTTTTCTTGTAATAGGAAAATATATTAATGTTTGTGGAATTACATTTAATCTATAACCAATGGGCACAGTAAAAGCTGGAAAACTGAATATTAAATTTGATAATTTACCATTTATATATCCTCCTTCAATAATGTCACAATGTACAACAATTGAATTTATTTCAGTTATTTTTGGAATCTTCTCACCTAAATGATAACCTTGACTATAAGTTTGTTTATTAAATCCTAATAGCTTTGACAATGATCTATCATGATTAAAATCAACTTGATGATTTTCGTCTAAAGTAAGAGAAAATTTATTAACTGCCGGTTCAACTGCAAAATGTAATTGTTTCTTATCTTTAAATGGTATACCTAAATGTCTATTAATTTCATTTGATATTGTTTCAACTTCGTAAGAACCAGGAAGAAAAGTTAGTATTTTCCATGTTTTACCTTTATCAGTAGAATATCTAAATTGATCATTCGCATCTTTGATAACGTTTTGTATAGTGTTAAATGTAGAGAAACTAGTCAATGCAATTTGATAATTTTTATTTTGTTCCAAATGTAGAATGGGTTCTAAATTACAAGTGTGTGATGAAGTAGTTGTTATAATTTTTAACGTCGTACTAAATTTTGATGAACCCAAAATCTCTGTCAATTTTTCTAAATGATTATTAATTTTGTCTAAATCTGCTGAACACATTTTTAAACTAAAAAAATTAAATAAATATTATAGATAAAAATCATAGATAAAAATCATAGATAAAAATCATAGATAAAAATCATAGATAAAAATTAGAAACATCATATTTCAGCTACGGGCGAAGCCCTGGAGGACATCAGAGATGTCCGGTTATACTTTTATAATCCTCTTCATTTAGAATCTTCTTTTCTAACAGTCTTTTCAATATAGCATGAATTTCATTGAAACTAGAATTATGTCCTTCTTTTATTGCAGATATTAAAATATTTAATCTATTTAGTAATTCTTGTGGATCATCTGGTAAAAATATGGTTGTTTCAGTTTTCTGTTTTTCAGATAAACCTTTCCCTACTTTAACTCCCGTTGATAATAAATTTTCTAATTGTTTATAACGTCTAAGAGATTTTACTGCACCAACTCTGTCTAACATAGCTTTATATTTTATGAGATCTTCTACAGCATAATTATTTAAATCTGCTCTTCTTAAAAGATTAACAAAATTTCTATCTAAATTAAAAGGAGATTTATCTGGTGAAAAAATTATACCTCGAAAAGGTTGTGGAAATATTTCTTTTTGTCCGAGATAAAATCTAGGTATTGTTTTTCCATCTATAAATGAGATAGAATGTTCAAATTGCATAGATTTTGGTAATTTCTTATTAATGTTTGATTCTAGTAATCCATAGTCATCTAATACAGTTTTGTGCTCTGGATCTGTTATATCAATTTGTTTATCATTATTTGTACTTTCTTTTTCAAGAGTTTTAAATGGTTTCATAGTTTTCTCAAAATCAGTTTTTACTTGCTCGGTTTGCTGCATTTTTTCAAAAATATCAGATTGAATACCAGCTTTTATCATTCTATGTTGAAGATGATTTTCTTTCATAATATTTCTTTGTTTTATTAACTCTTCTAATTGTTTTATTCTTTTATAATTATCAGCTCTAATTTTATTCATTTTTAAAATATAATATTTGAATTTTGTGGTAACATTGGAATACAGCAAAAACATTTTACTGAACAAATTATTTTTTTATTGCTTTGTTGTTTGACATCTTTTCGTTTAAAGTTTTCTCGGTTAAAGTTTTCTCGTTTTAAGTTTTGTTTAATAAAGTTTTGTTTAATAAAGTTTTGCTTAAATTTTCGCTTAAAGTTTTTAGCTCTTCTAAAAAAATTTTGTCATTTTCTTCATTAGAAATTTTACCATCACTCGAAATTTTGCCATCCTGTTTATTCTTATCATCAACTTTTTCTGACTGTAATTGAAATGATATTTGATTTACTTCATTAGCTATTTGATCAAATTTTTCAATCTCATCTAACGTAATAACATTATCATCACATACTCTTTGAAAGTAGTAATGTAGTTTATCATAGACTTCTTTAATATGTAAATGCTTAGTTTTTAATGATTTTCGTTTCTTAGTTATTAAAGATTTATCTAACATTGTAACAAGTGAAGTTGCAAAAACACCCGTACCTGTTAAAGCTGTAGCAACTACTGGAATTACTAAAACACCTGAAGATATAACAATTGTTAAAGCACCCAAACTTATTGTAAAGAATATGCCAATTCCTTGTGTTACATTCTTAACTTTAGTCCATCTCTTTCTTAATTTTTTATAATGCTCTAATCTTAATAATAATTGAGATTCCTTATCTTTCATATAGCGTACTCTATCTTTGTGTTTTTCAATGTTCATTTTTTCAATGTTCATTTTTTCAATGTTAATCTTTTCAATGTCCATTAAAGTAGAACTACGTTCATATGATAACGAAGGATATATTCTTGCGGTTTCTTCCATTTTTGTTTCTTCCATTTTTTAAAGAAATATTTTGAATAAATATTTTGAAAACAATCTTCTGAAATGCTATTTAAATCGAAATACGTAGTTGTTTGTTTGTCGTATATTTCTAAGAACTCAGTCATGTTATTAACCTGAGGTAATATATCACCTATATTACTCAGTATAACTGTCGGATTTTCATCATTCATTTTAAATGAAATAAATTCCAATAACTGTAATAATGTCTACTTCTTGTACAGGAAAATGAA
The DNA here is from genome assembly GCA_907163375.1 of Prostheceraeus crozeri. Taxonomy (NCBI): domain Eukaryota; kingdom Metazoa; phylum Platyhelminthes; order Polycladida; family Euryleptidae; genus Prostheceraeus; species Prostheceraeus crozeri. Next base: position 51,511 of record CAJQUW010014543.1, on the reverse strand, counting down.
AACAACGTCAGTGTATTTTGCATCAAATATAATAATACAACAATCAATCTTATCACACAATTGTACAATGTCAGTCTTCTACCATGAGACTGGAGAACAAAAGGAAATTTAATTACATTTCAAAATAATCCAAAATGCAATACTACTAAGTTCCATGAATCATTCTTAAATATCAAATATAATAATACAACAATCAATCTTATCACACAATTGTACAATGTCAGTCTTCTACCATGAGACTGGAGAACAAAAGGAAATTTAATTACATTTCAAAATAATCCAAAATGCAATACTACTAAGTTCCATGAATCATTCTTAAATATCAAAGATTATGTTACATACTGAAATATAGATCTATACAATAGCAGTCTTCTACCATGAGACTGGAGAACAAAAGGAAATTTAATTACATTTCAAAATAATCCAAAATGCAATACTACTAAGTTCCATGAATCATTCTTAAATATCAAAGATTATGTTACATACTGAAATATAGATCTATACAATAGCAGTCTTCTACCATGAGACTGGAGAACAAAAGGAAATTTAATTACATTTCAAAATAATCCAAAATGTGTTACTACTTATAAATAAGTCTTCATAAATATGTATACATCAAATATGCATGTACATTGCACATATCTTAAAAAGTGAAACAACACAGTTAATGTTCATTCATCTTGGGAACCAAACCTCATTTCTTCTATAGTTGTCGGTTGATTCAATTTTTCTATATAAATTTTGATTTCTTTAAAATGTTTTCTAACAAAACTAATGGGCATTGATGAATTTAAAAATAATACGTGTGGTAGAATTAGATCTGATAAGTTCATCAAGAAATAACAATAACTTACGTTATAGGAAATTCTAAATAGTTCCAAGTTTGCCACAAATCTGTTTTTTTTATTGTCACTCAATTCCAGAATTCTTTTAAATCCATAACCTTGATAAGCAGCACTTCTCAGCAACGACCCATGGTGCACTTTATCACTTGCAATCAGTTTTGAAATCATAGTAGCACTATCTTCGATGGTAATGAAATGTTCTTTTGTAACATTGAACTGAGGAATTGTAGTAGTGTTAAGATACTGTTCTATTTTTACTGTAATATCCTCCACTTGTTTTTGAGAGTCCAATTTGTTCTTCTTTCTCGATTGAATTTCTAACTTCCACTCTTCAAAGTATTTATTCGCAGTTTCCTTGTGCTCTTCTTTAATTAAGTTTAGTAAAATCGGCATGTAAAACGAAAAAGCTTCTGCGGCAGTACGTTTTGGCATTTTGCAATAAGGAAAGAAAACAGTCACTAGTTATGATTAATGGAATTGTAAATGAAGTCTTACTTCCTACATGCTGCAATTATATTCAACGTCATTTTAATCTTTAATCTTTAATACGGGTTGCTTGCTCTGTAATTCAATGGCTCAGGAATGCGATAAGCAGCTACAATTATATCATGTATGCGGGAGCAGCTGTTCCCTACAATTGGGTAGTTCATCAGAGTGCAAAGCAGTAACAATAACGGGCATTCTAAGAGATTGTGTTACATTCTTAAAGAAATATTATTAGTCACATGATATATTTTAAAAACCTGAAAGATGGATAAAATTCATGAATTTGAAATTCTCAACTTTTATGATTTTTGGTGTCCTTGAACGGTCATGATTTAAGCAATGAAAATCGAACCGAAGGTTCTAGGGCTTCGCCCGATTGTAATTCTCAAATTTTGAGATTTTGAAAAATTTGAAAATTGGGTATTTTTAAAAACGCCCAAATCGGAGCGAAGCTCCTCTGGCTTTAGCCGATTTATGAATTTAGGTCTTCATAACCTGAAAAAGGGTTCAAATTCATGAATTTATGTCGTTTTTAAAAATACCATTTTTTGAAAAAATGGTACTTTTTGAATGGACTAAATTCATGTATTTAGGTCTTAAAAACCTGAAAAAGGGTTCAAATTCATGAATTTATGTCGTTTTTAAAGATACCAATTTTTTTGATTTTATGGTGTCCTGGAACGGTCTTTTACCCATTACTAATGAGGGTTCATTTATCGCCCGTCGAGCAATGATAATTACTATTATCCTTATCAAAACACCAAAAACTCACAAAGTACGTCGAATTGAATTGTGTATATTGATTTCTCTCCCATTTCATTTGACGCTGTGCACGAATAGTTGCCAGACGACCCACGCTTCACGGCGGGAAAGAAAAGTGTAGATGACGTTGAATCTCTTTTCACATTTCCGGGAAGAGGTTTTCCATTCAACATCCACTTATAAGACAGGTCAACTCCAGATACCGATAGATTATGCATGCAAGTAATTTCTGTATCTGAGTTTTCATAAGCGACTGCAAGTGAAGCATGTAAAATGACGGACTATGAAATAATTCTGCCGATGAGAAATAATCAGAGAAAATAATTAGACCCGTCACTGAAAGGTTTATTCATAAAAATCCGAGATTCTACAATAACAAAGGACTGTAGCGGTCATGAACGTCGTGGACATGCGCGTTGTCATGACAACGGTATACAAACGATGGATATATATTGCTATCCAATCAACATGTATCTAATGTTCATATTAATTACTATTTATTACATGAATTTGTTATTGCGGAATTGAGGCCATAATAATATTCTGCTAAAAGTTTTAATTATCGGCATAGGTTATCTCTGTGCTTAATATCATCAACCCTGTTTGCGTCTAAAGCCTAACAGTTTCCTAATTAGAACAACATGCATGACTAAGCTGCATTCCCTATAACATATCTGATCGAGAAACGAAACACACATAACATAGGCCGCGTATAAGATGAAGATAGCACAAATGTACGCTGTAAACCAAACTGTGCCCAATATGTGACCGATTATGTGCCCGACGCATTTTCGTCACATCGGTCACATTTGGTCACGCATGTGACTTCCATGTGACCGATGATGATTCATTATAAATCATGCACATGCGGCGAGTACTTGATGAGAATAATTCAAGATGATTTTCCGAATACTTTTCGGTATGTTTTGTTCAAGAATATCATTGGTAAGATGATAATATCACATTGAACTTGGTTTGATTAAAAAATGTTTTAATCAGGATAATAATCGTGTAGTTTGAAAATGTGACACATTTTTCGTCACATCCGTCACATTTGGTCACATATGTGACCGATGATGAATCACCATTGATCATGCATATGCGGCGAATGCTTGGTGAGAATAATTCAAGATGATTTTCCGAATACTTTGCGGTGTGTTTTGTTCAAGAATATCACTAGCAAGAAGATGATATCACATTGAAAACTGCTTAAATTAGGATAGCGATTGTGTGATTCAAAATGTCACACATGTCTTCGTTTAATCTACATACTCGTACATGATCTCGCCGGGAAGTTGTATCATCGTGTTGTAAGTAAAGTTATGTTATCTTGTCTAGACAGCGTTCATCAAATGAGCTTTGTCAATGGTCATCATGTATACTACATTGAAAATTACAAAGTGGGAGAAATTACATAATGACGTCCTATTCCCAAATAGAATCTTCAATCGCAATGTCCTGAGAAGTGAGTCTATACAAAATTGAATCAATGTATAGATGGTTCAATAAATTTATCGGTAAAAACAGCAATAGATGCTGCCACAGCCATTGATTGTTTCATTGGGGTATAGATGAGGTGTTTACTACATCAGCTGATCTATTTGTTTTTGAACATCAGGTGGCGGTTGGCGTTGAGCAACACACTGATTAAGACATTATGAATTAAGCATTGATGGTTAATTCAAAAGTAAATGGAAAGTAGAATATGTATCTAATGATTTGAAAATATTTGTTGTTCTTTCCATAAGTTCCTCAATTGAAAGTATGGTCTTTTCTTCCCACCAGGAAGCGGAATCATTTAAACCATAATTTATAGCTCAATTAAATTTAGAGGCAGTACTTCTACTCTCCAAAACCTAAACAAGTAGTGGGTTTTAATTATCACAATAATTGGAAGAAGCGATAATCATGAGCGGTCGGGCAGATATTAGTCACATATTAGTCACATTAAGTCACATATCTGCCGAGTTGAATGTGACCGATTTGGGCACATTTGGTCACATAAAGGCAGTGGCAAACGTCACATGTGTTGGGCACATAATCGGTCACATATTGGGCACAGTTTGGTCTACAATGTAGATATAACGATATTTTTACTAATCGTAAGAAGCAATCATCAAAGAATGTCACTGCATCAAATGATACCGATATCTCTATTTCTAATACATGTAACCTAATAGTAGAATAAACAATATAGGCCGGAGTTTTTAACTTTCAAGCCAAGAGGCTATAGGAAGCAAGTTATCTACGAATTGTTGTAGGCTACCAATTTAACAGCATAAGATCTATACAGGTATTGGTTTGATGCATTGCTTTTTTTCATGTATTATTTGTTTTATTTCACGCAAAATGATGTATACAAAATTCTGTCCAACACAATGTGCATTACATCTAGCTTAATGGATTAAATTCACAGGGAAGCCGTAGGCAATCAAAGCATAGTTTAAAAAGCTAACTAAACAAACTATCAGATAGACATTTACGGTAGGTCTATATCAAAGTTGATGATGGCACAGTTTTATCATAGAAAGACTAATCGTGTGGTTGAAGTAGACTACATATTTACATGTACATACATGTACATACATGTAGATGACTTGCTATGACATGATGTGGTCATATAATAATAATAATTTACAATAACTACCTACATAGGTAGAACTACAAGACACTTAAACTTAAGAACAAAAGAACATCGGGAAAAAATGTCCGCCATTTCTGACCATAGGTTAAATTGCAGTTGCAGCTGTAAAGTTGACAATTTCAAAATTCTATCTCAAGCTCCCAACACTTATGACCTAAATATTTTGGAAGCCATGTACAAATATTGTAACCTTCTTTCATAAGTTAAAGACCAAATACAACATCGAACTCAATGATAGTCGTAAATTCGAAAAGTTCAACCACAAAATTATAAAACTACAATGTGATATCACATTCCTGTCCAAATGCTCAAAATATGGCTTGATTCCCAAATTTTTAAGCCTCAAAGACAAGAATAACCTATTGAACCGTGACATTATTCATGATCGCCAATTACGTAAGATTTCGAGGCTAATTTCACAACACAAATCTAAGGTCAAGCACCTCCGTAGTAAGTTGGCTAAGATTCGAGAAACTATTTTCTCTAAGTTGAATTACTTGGACCAAATGATTTTCAGAAAGTTGTTTACCAGAGAAAATCAAAACCTTTTAAAATCCATTTCAGAAACCCATCAAAAAAAGTTTCTCAAGTTATATGTAGAAAACAAGTTAAGTACCCCCAACGGTACGGTACACAACTTGAGCAAAGTGACCCTCACGCATGACCAAAATGAGATTTTTAAGACAGGACTCAAGCACCCTAGCAGTCCTAACGGCAATGGAAGCGAACATCTGACTTGCGCGTTGGAAAAAGTGGTGGAGCGCCTGAAAAATAAAATCTCTAAGAGAGATTGCAATGAGGTGAAACTTGCGTTACAAAATTACAATAAGCGTATGTTTAACGTTACCAAGACGCCACAAGCCAAACATAACCAAGATGTAGTGAAGTCCCTTAAACTAAATAAAGACATCAAAGTTGTCCCATCGGACAAAGGTAATGGTATAGCTATTCTAGATGCTGATGAATATGTAAACAAGCTCAATGCTATCATTGAAGATACTACCAAATTTACTGCTATCCCACACAATCAAAATGAATTGATGCTCGATCACCCTGTTATAAAACAACAGAATAAACTAAAATACTTTTTGAACAAATATGTGAAACCGTACGTGGACTCCCAAGTGTTCACTAAAATTACTCCTAGTGGGTCCTGTAGTGGCAAACTTTACGGTTCTGCCAAGGTACATAAAAATAATGTACCTCTTAGACCTATTGTCGCCAGTTATGGCACGGCCGAATATAACCTTGCCAAGTACCTAAACCAGTACATTACTCCTATAATTCCTACGGAGTACTCAGTACAAAATAACGCTGATCTGCTAGAAAAACTCGCTAGCTACAAATTCTCATCGGATTCGAAACTCATCAGCTTTGATGTTGTTAGTCTTTTCACTAACGTCCCTCTCAAAGAAGTCATTGATCTAGCGTGTGATAAGGTGTATAGCTCCAATAACACAAAACCACCGTATAGTAAGGACACCTTCAAAAAATTACTTCAATTCGCCACTGGTGGCATTTTCTCGTTCAACAACATTCTCTACCGTCAAAGTGATGGTTTGAGCATGGGTAGCCCCCTAGCCCCAACCCTCAGTAACTTATTTATGGGACACTTAGAACAGACTTTCCTAAAAAATGATAAACTAAACCTAAAATTCTATGTCAGATATGTAGATGACATCTTGGCTATCTTTGAAGATGATGACCACTTATCCTTCTTCAACTATATTAACAAATGGCATAGTAATATGAAATTCACCACAGAGGTAGGAGGTAAAGTGCTACCTTTTCTAGATATTGACCTGGACGTTTCATCCAACACGCTAACTACTAAGGTGTACAGAAAACCCACGTACACCGGTCTAACCTTGAATTTCAGAGCCATATGCCCCATGCAATGGAAAATTTCTGTTTTAAGCACTCTGATCAACAGAGCCTACATCGTCTGCTCGTCATGGCAAACTTTCCATGATGAAATAGGGAAATTGACCAAAATTTTTCAAAACAACGGATATCCGTTGTACTTTATACAAAAAGTGGTCAAACAGTATCTGGACAAAAGATTCTGTGCTCCAAAAGAAAAAGATGAATCCAAATACCTCCATACTGTCAAAATTCCATTTTTTGGCATTCAATCGGTTTATTTTAAAAAGAAACTACAATCACTATTCCGTAGAATAGATAAAGAATCTCCTATCCTTTGGGTTTTCACATGCAATAAACTAAAAAGTGGTTTCTCCAACAAAGATCATACTCCCAAAGTTCTTAGGTCTAATGTCATTTACCAATTCGTTTGTGAGGTGGACCCTCGCACTACCTACATAGGTAGAACTACAAGACACTTAAACTTAAGAATAAAAGAACATCGGGAAAAAATGTCCGCCATTTCTGACCATAGGTTAAATTGCAGTTGCAGCTGTAAAGTTGACAATTTCAAAATTCTATCTCAAGCTCCTAACACTTATGACCTAAATATTTTGGAAGCCATGTACATAAAAAAACTCAACCCCACTTTGAATAAGCAAGTTAACCATGATGGTGCTTCTCTCAAATGTAAATTAATTTGAGTCTAGTTACTATGTGTACCTTATTTAATTGTTATCATGTACTTCAGCTTTTGAAATGAATTGTTGCATATAACATGATTTAGATCGTTCCTATCATTGTTTTCACCTCCTTTAGCTTAATAATAATTTATTCCGACAGAATATGATGATACATGGATAATTTTGACATGATTTACATGAATGATTTTTGCGGAAAACGCAGTAATGGCCAAAAGGCACTTACGTTCTGCGTAGGAAAACATTAGAATTCACAATATTGAGTCAGATTTGCTTGGTGTAGTCGTTCTTTAAATGCGTTGATAGAGGGCGCATGGACAGTGTCATCAGGTAGACCATTCTAACTAGGACAAATACGTAAGAAGAATATGTTGCGTGAAGACTTATCATGTCCATCGATTTTGCATCTCACTTGACATGGATTCCGTGCTTGCGATCTTGAGAGATATGGATTTGAGATTCGTAAAAAGTATTTATCAAAATCGAGATCGATGAGGTTGTGGTAGAGCTTGTACATAAAACATAAGTCCAAAATTATTCGCCTGTGCTCTAGTGAGTACAAATCGAGTAAACGAAGGCGGTCAGAGTATGAAGTGTAAGAAATATTCAATCGTTTACAGACAGATCGGCTGAAAAATCTCTGAACTCGCTCAATGTTCATAATATCTTTTTGTAAGACTGGTGAAGATACTGGACTAGCATATTCAAGCAGAGGCCGAACAAAAGTTTTATATGCTTGTACCATCACTGAAAGATTCGATGTAACAAAGGATTTCAGTAGACAAACTGATCTGGAGTATGCCTTGGCGGAAATCTTGCTACAATGATCACTCATTTTCAAGTCCGATGTCAGGTGTATACCAAGGTCATTGGTGGAGTCAGAAGATGGAATAACTCGACCAAACATTTTGTAATTAAAGCTCGTCTTATTTCGTAGACCAACGGATAAACACTGAGATTTTTCAGGAGAAATAATTAGTTGCCATGAATTGAATCATTTTTCCAGACTACATAACGTTGCTTGCAATGAGAACGACATATCATTTTTGGTACAAGGAGCGTAGAGCTTTACATCGTCTGCAAATATCTGTATCTCAACGTCATCTTCCAGGCAGTCGACAATGTCATTTAGGTAGAGGACAAACAAAATCGGACCAAGTACTGTACCTTGAGGAATGCCGCTTATCACAGGAACCTCTTTTGAATATACACAATTAACTTTCACAATCTGTGTTCGGCCTGTAGTAAAGGACTTTATCCAATTGTACACTTCTTCATAAATGCCATACTTTTGCAATTTGAATAATAGTTTTCTGTGAGATATTCGATCGAAGGCCTTCGAAATATCCAGGTAAACACAATCAACATGATTACCCTGCCAACGGGCATCAGACCAATCGTAAATGGTATCGAGTAATTGAGTTGTTGTGGAGCGTCTACTTCGGAACGCGTGTTGTTTAGCAGATATTAAATTGTGCATTGTCAAGTAGTTGGTGATATCTTCAACAATTATTCTCTCCATGACCTTGCAAGAGTTGGAAGTCAATAAAATAGGCCGATAATTTAAGGGAGATGTAGCGTTGCCTTTGCTTTTAAAGGTTGGTCGTACGTAAGAGCATTTCCATTGTTTTGGTAGTACATCCTGATGCATGGAGACTTCAAACAAGATAGATAAAGGTACACATATGACATCAGCAATCTGGCGCAATAACATAGCGGGAATATCATCAGGCGTCGGCGAAAGTTTAGCAGGTAATTGTTTGATAGCCTTGAATACTTTTTCAGCAGTGAATGATACTGTCCTTAAACATTGATCATGAATATTACGAGCAGATACGATTGGAAGAACGTTGTCGTCTACAGTGAAGCTGGAAGAAAAATAGTTACTGAAAATCTCAGCAGTTTGTGATGGTGAAGAACAAAGTGAACCATCTGACATTGCTATGTGTGTGAAATCATTGTTGACTGAGTTCTTTGATTTGATATATGAGAATATTTGTTTCACGTTGCCTGTTGAAATCACTTTTGCTTCATTTTGCCTTGCCACCATCCGAACAGCCTCATCATACTCCTTTGCTACTTGTCGATATTTCAAAGTATTTTTCTTGTATAATTTTCGCTTTTTTGAAAGAAGTTTACGTAGAACTTTGGGCATTTTTGGTGAATTACGGTAACGGATGAAAGATGGGATGTATAGGTCCTTAGCCTCATCAATCACGGTTTTAAACTGTGTCCACATGTCTTCTATATCACAGTAGTCAGTTAGCAAAGTTGACCAATCATACGAAGCAATATGATGCTGAAAAAGGACATAGTCAGTGTCCTTGTAATTAAGTTTACGATCTGAATTAGGTCTACAAGTATGCATCGTATCACGTGTTGGTGGCATAAAGATTGAAAATGATACTGCAGAATGATCACAGTTGCTGTTAAAGGGCTCAACAACATCACAAGAGAGCAAAAGGTCAGGTCTGTTTGTTAAAACCAGATCAAGTATAGCATCATTTCTGGTGGGGTATAGAACTTGTTGATGTAAGTCATTTTCGACGAGAGATTGTAGGAACATGTCATGAGCAACATCACCGAATGAATTAGGAACAGACCAACAGATCTTGGGAAAATTTAGATCACCGCATATGAAAATAGGATTGTCACAATCCATCAATCGTTTCAATACTTCATTTAACAGTGATACCCTTTCGGCTGTAGCATTTGGTGGATTGTATATCACAATAAGTCGATATGTAGTATGCTTCATAAACTTTATATCAATGCAAGCTATGTCAACACCAGGCAGACACGTAAAGTCAACAATACAGATGCACAGAATGCACAATGCACAGATGCACAATGCCAGAAATACAGAATTTATTTCGATATATAATGGCAACTCCACCATATCCATCAGGACGATCATATCGATAGACTAAGTAAGACTCACTCCCGGTTAACAGGCCATCAGATATTGAAGAACGCAACCATGTTTCAGTTATCAGTACGAAGTCATAGCGGTCGTAACGTAATAATGCAAGAAGATCGGGTAATTTGTTATTGATAGACCGGGCATTGACTAAGTAAAGTTTCATGGACGAGCAGGTAAAGTTATTCAGGTTATTTTTAGACGTGGAATACTCACAATCTGAATCAGAAGACTCAATACAAATGGTAGTGGGACCGGAATGCGAAAGGATTGAATACAACGGAGACAAAAAGTTAGCAGAGGCAGGGTAGAACCTTTGGACAATGGCCAAATAACAAAGCAAACAGCAGTTTGATGTAAGTTGTCAGAATAACTGATTGACCACTTGAATTTCATCAATGACGACTCTGTTCTTAAACAATCTGCCATTTCTAATGTGGATCTCATCAGTAGGCAAAGAATCCTGCTTGATCGCCTTCATTTTATCTTTCAGGCGTTTCTCTTCTTTACGCATAGGGAAAGTTAAATCCTTATTAATGTAAATAGTTCAGAAAGCGTGTTTGAAAGAAGCATCATCTCGGATAACCCTCTGACCATACAGCATATTCTTTCTGACGAAACCATCGGCAAACGTAACCTTTATAGGTCGTGAATGACCGTTTCTAGTTTGTCCAAGCCGATAATGCGAGGAAATGAACTCAGGTTTAAAACCCTCGTCAATAGTTTTGCATATACATGTCAACTTTTCAATGTCTGTTGTGAAAACATCATCATCGAATTCACATGAGTCTGATTCTGAAACACCATTAAATATCAGATTGCATTTTCGCTTCTCGGATTCAATCTTTTCGATCTGAGTTTGTTGAGTCGTAATGATTTCTTTTACTGTTGTGAAATCTATGTTTAATCTGACTTGTTCAGATTGTATGTTATTCAGACGTGCCTCTATCATAGATATACGTTCAGCAAGAGTCGAAACGTGCAATGATTCGTGCTTCCGAGCGAAGAATCATTGTTCTACTTCGTCCAACTGAAGAGATGTTTGGGAACCAGATCGTGTCTTCGGCATAGCGTTATTGTTGTTAGTCCAATCTTTCAGAAGATCAATCTTGAAAGGTCAAACGTGTATGGTCACGTGACAGAAAATCGATAATCGGTGAAAGTTTGGCGAAGATAGTGTCACCAGAGCTGATTCTCAACAGCTGATTCAATGTACAGCAGACAAAACCTGCCGCCACAAACAGTCTTCGATCGCAATATACATGTACTTCGACAGAATTTTTCCAAGAAAACCGCAAATGATCATTCACGGTCAATTTCTTTACTATTGGGTTCTCACTCATGGGGGATACCCAAGCTCTTGGGTCCGCACCCCAAAATTGTTCGGTACCCCCCCCACCCAAGACAATCCAAAACCTAAATGTGAACCTAAGACCCAACCTTGCTTCCAATGGTTTACAATAGGACACTGGGTGACAAGCCACGCTCAATTACGCGTAATTACACATGACCCTAATCATCCCTGGTTATCGCGTGACATTCCTGCAACATCTGTTGGTAGTCCTGTTATATAGACATTGCGTCTCATGTGTCTGCATGTATCAGAGGCTAAACAATGTGATAGGACCTAAATTTCATGCTCAGGGTAGACAGAACATGCTTGGCGGTTCATCCGTGGTTCAAACGGCAACGCATACAGCCGTAGACGACGCGTAAACTATAAACGCTCGCCCGCGTGTATTCACAAACATTCCCCATGTTTTAACAGCATCAGATCAAGTGATTGTTGACTCTTAGTGTAGCGCGTATGTACGCGGGTAGAAGAATAGAATGTCCTTAACCGCGGATGTTTGGTGTGTTCCGTAATTGCGCGTGAATTACTCGTGGCAATGTCACCTACTGAAAGCGATAATAATAATAATAACTTTATTGGCACACATCTGTGGTGCGCGCAGTACAGAGGCATGAAGCAGTTACAAACAATGCAGAGTTCATGATACAAAAGAGACAATTAATGAATGAAGCATGATAGCCATCATGGAGAGAGGAAATTATGAACACGTAGAGCAGTACTTGATGAAAGAGTCGGAGATGCGGACAGTGCGACATCTGGGTTTTTTGAGGGTGGAAGAATTCCTGTGAGTTGGGACCTTTCGTCGAAAAATTGACGCAAAGGGTGGTTGATAGTTGTCATAACACTGTGGAATAGGCGGGTCCCAGATCTTTGGTTGGTGCGTGCCAATGTAGTAGTAGTTATTGGGTCTGGTCCATGGGAAGTACCGAAAATTTTTCTAGAGGCTCGTCTCTCTACTTTGACAAGGAACTTGTAACCATTTTTGGACATATTGCAGCAGCACGGATGGCAGTAGGTGAGAAGGGATTGGATAGTTTGTCGGTAGACTCTCCATAAAATCTCTGAGCGTTACAACCTGCTCTCTTCAGGTTTCTGAGGACAAAAATGCGTTTAGAAGCCTTCTTGAAGATCTCCTTGCAGTGAATATCCCAGCGAAGATCCTTTGCGAAATGGACACCGAGGATTTTCATAGAGGTCACGCTTGGAATGACAGTTCCTGTAACGTCCACAATTTCTTCGAGTCGAATACCAGTTCTGGTGGCGATGTCCATCACCGCGGATTTGGAAGTGTTTAGAGGAAGCCCCGCTCTAGCCGACCACTGGCAAATGTGTTCGAATTCGCGTTGGAGGTTATCTTCGTGTGCATCTCGCATAAAGTGAAGTACAGTTACGTCGTCAGCGTATTTAACATAACGAGTGTTAGAACACACAGGACGTAGCGATGTGATGACAGCACAGAAGAGGTACGGTCCGAGAACGCTTCCCTGAGGAACTCCGCTGGATGCAGAGCACCATTCGGAGGTGGCGTTGTTGTGCAGGACACGCTGGAGTCGGTTGGATAAGAAGTCAGTTATCCAAGAAACAGCCTCAAAAGGTAGCTTTAAGTCGATGATGGTGGATAGGATGGTATTATGGGGCAGTTTGTGGAAGGCCTTGGCTAAATCAATTGAGAGGACACGCACGGCACCGGATGACTGATCGAGATGACGGAGAATGCTCATGTATGTAACGGTAGTGGCACATGTTGACCCCGAGCCAGGTTGGGGTAGGTAGGCGAACTGAGTATCGTCAATGTTTTGTAGATAGGGTGCGACCCACTTCTTCACGACTATCCTTTCGAGAGTCTTGGACAGAAGAGGAAGGAGAGAAATGGGGCGGAATTGGGACACAGCTTTCGCGTGGGCTACCTTGGGAATAGGTTGGATGGCGGCGATCATGAAGGAACTGGGGACGCGGCCCTCGGCCAGACTGCGGTTGAATAAGATAGTTATTGGAGGAGCAAGGAGATGTGCAAGATAGCGGAGGACCCAGAACGGGATCCCATCAGGTCCAGAACTTTTCGGCTTGATACAACGAAGCGGCGTCTCGACTTCAAAAGGAGATAGAACTACGGGGTGTCTAGGTAAATCCTCTGTGGATGGCAATGGCGCCTTATCAGTCGGTGGCAGCCGAATAACTGACTTGAAGTAAGCTGCGAACTCGTCAACAGAAATGTCAGCTTGGATAGCTTCTTAGGTCGCCTGCCGACACAATTGACAGATTGCCAGAAGTCTTTGTTATTCTAAGACGCGGCGGCTTGCTGCAAGTGGAGACTTTTGAAGAATTTCTCGTGTGATATGACTTCTTCACGCAGACGAAGGTATTTCAGCCATATATTTTCTCTTTGAGCAAAAGCTCGGTCGCGGCGAGATATGAGAAATTTGAGTGAAGGCTTTATCCACGGAGGCTCGTTGGAGCGTAATCTGATAGTCCTCTTCGGGAAGTAGAGATCCACACAGTCGTGAATCTGAAGAGCACATTGATCTAAGGAGTCGGAACCGCTCACCATTGAAGTCCAGCCGATCAGGGCGGCAGCATGTGAGAAGGAAGCAAGGTTTGATTTCGCAAGCTTACGTACTTAAGTATTAGTCGTCGTAACTGGAGGAGAAGGAGATGGTTTCCACAAAACGGCACAGTGATAGGAACGTCCAAGGGGCGGAAGTGTCACGGCTCTGGTAGGCTGCTTCGTGTTAACAAATATCTGGTCCAGAAGATGGGAACCACGTGTTGGATCTCCGACGCAAAGAGTAAGGCGTGTAGCCGAGCACAATCTGTCGCTCTGTTTGCGGATGTCATTGAAGTCACCGCACAGCACGATACGTATATCTTCAGACTTGCGTGAAGATGAGATCAGAAAATCGTCAATGAGTCCAACAATCGTCACGATAGCGTCTTCGTCCTTTGTTGGGTTATTGAAGAAGGGATGATAGACACATATTAGAAGTGTGGAAATGCTATCAATAAAGATGGGCAAAATTTCGGCAGCACAATTCTGTAGAGCTGGAGCATCGAGCGCAGTGATGACATTACAATTGAGTTTAGATTTCACGTAACATAAGATTCCACCTCCATTGCGGTTACGATCTTTCCAGGAGATTCTGTAGTTATCAATTGCGATCATCGTCCAGCCACGATTCTGTAATAACGACAACATCAGGATTGACTTGCCCAGTTCTCAGCTGAAGTTCGTCGAATTTGTTGGTGACAGAACGACAGTTGGCAAGTAAAATGGAAGGATAGCGGGAAATTGGTACTCTCTTCCCTCTGAGTTTCCGTTGAGCAGGGGCTATGATGGCTGTGACACGTAAAAGAGAAGACCGGGTTGAGTCACATGCTGATTTTCTTCCTCCATCGTTGGATTGCCGCTCATTGACACGGAAAATCCTGTTGCCTTGACGATGAGTTATGCGCACAGGAATGGGCTGCACGTCATCAAGCGAAGCCGATGGAGTTGCATCTCTTCTTAGCAGGCGGAGGAACCACAGCTTTCGCTTGACTTGTCGGGATAGGGGAAACTCATTGGAACGCGGTCGCAAGCGTAGGAGGTCTCCAGGTGAGTAACACAAAGGAGGCATCGGCACTGAGGCTTATGTGCATGTAGCATAGGCGCGAAGAGGCGAGAATAGGGAAAAACGGCGAGCGAGATTGCGCAGAAGGAATGAATGGACTTGTGCATGGAGCAAGAAAAGTGCTGATGAGCTCAAGCGACTCAGACCGAGCAAGATGAAGGGGCGAGAGTACGATGACGGCGAAGCACAGATGACGGCAATTCGAATGGTGTAAGAAATAGTGTGAATAGAGCAGCAGGGAGAGATAGATCGATGAAAAAGCAGTTCGCGATGAGCGCGGGAGAGAGACGCCGACCATCTCTCACTAGCGCTAGACTGCGATCGGTAGCTTATTAATGTACTCTTTATTAATGTTCTTTGTATATAAAAAGCACAAGTTGACCAAACAGCTTACAATATAGATCGCCTTGTGGCAAGACTGGTAACCGATATCAAAGATCATCATAGGTTTACCTGAACCTATCTCTAGCGATCATTGCTATATTCCTCCTCGTCCCATCTTGTTGATGCGTGCTTCACACGGTTTTTCTCCAGTCTCTTCCAGGCAGGAAAATCCCCATCCTTCTCCAAAAAATCCGCCGTCACAAGGGGAAACCGTGTAGTTTGAAATAGATTAATTTTGAGAAACAGCGATCAATGAATTTTTGCGTTTTCCCATGCAACATTTAATATTCTTAATTTTTGAATTATTTTTTGATGTGCCACTTCGCCGTTAGAAGCTATGTAGGCATATAATATTCATTCCCATCTACTCATTTTTTTACTGAATGGACTGGTATGCCTTCCTTAACCCTCTGAGAACTGAGGGGGTATCCAATGGACCCTGAAGCCGCATTTTTCTATTTTACTTTTTGCGCTGAGGATACATCAAAGGGGTCATACCTCAGAGGGTGTAGAAATTCCTATAAATTTTTTTTTAATATTAGATGAAAAATGATTTTGTGCATGTCCACGGCGGTCCAGAATGAGTAAAATTATTTTTTCAATGTTTACATCATATTCGTACATGTGCGTTATGTTAAATGATAGCAAAATGTGAATATTTTGTTTTCGCACATGATCGTACACTGAAATCGATGGATACGAAAATTACATACAAACATATACCAAAATCACATACAATTTGAAACTAACATATCATACGAGATTCTCGTATGTTTACAGAGATCTGGTATGTTTTTCATACCACATCTCACTTACTTTCGTATGCGATTGATATGTAACGATACGAACTATTCCATCTATGATTGTCTGTTTTACACTGAAATACGAATTGTTGGTATGTTTTACATACGAGACCCGATGCAAATTCATCTTCATTCGTATGCCTCTGGTATGTATTTGGTATGTGCAGCTTTGAGTCACATAGCAAAAAATATGTATATATTACATATTACTGTCAAATAACTTTTTTCACCAATACCAGTCGTGAATATTTTTTGTTTGATTGAGGGATGTTTAGTTTAAGCACATTAGATTTATTGTGAATCTTATGCTCCACGAGATTGTCGTCGTTGCTATTTGTCTAGCAACATTAGCAGGACGTTTATATAACTCTACTTTATGACCCAAGTTGCTATACATCATTTCATTTACACGATGTCTTTAGTGAAATCATGTTGACTTATATATCTCAAACACAACTATTTTTGCGTTTATGAATTATAATGTGTTTTTATTTCGGATTGATATTATGCTTCATTTCAAAATTACATAATGCATAATTGTTGATGGTTGAATATTTATTGATCATTCATGAAATGCATTAGACTTACGTGTATTAAAATCGAATTCATTATTGAAATTATGACTCTTGAATGTCATTATCTCACTACTTACAGAACAGTAGTAACATTAGTGTGATCTTTTTTGACAAAAGGCCTTAAATCAACATACTTTGGACATGATTTATGCATTCTTTTAACATTGTGCTGGTATGGCTTTAGTATGTAAAGCATACCACATTTGAAATAGCACACGAAAAGCATACAAATATATACCAAGATAATACGGAAATATACCAAAAAAATATTTTGTTATGTATCCTTCGTATGTGATTGGTATTGAGTGATTTACAGTGTACATGACTGGTTGGCCTACATGAGAAAATCAGCATAAACCAATGTTCAAAATGAAAGCTATCATTATATTTATCGTTCAACACTAAAAACAGACTGTTGGCAGTTTTCACAGCAGTAATTGATGAGTTTGAGATCTCCACAGATGTTTTAAGGGTCTTACAATGCAGCGATTATGGCTGAAAGTAATTAGGCGCATTTCCTGTTGCTGTGGATAAATTTGAAAAGGGTGAAAAGGGTGATGCTGCATGTGTTGATCTTCTTCTGCATCTTCTTGATGTGTGCTTCACACGGTTTTCTCCAGTCTCTACCAGGCAGGAAAGTCCTCCATCCTTCTCCAAAAAATTAGCACACTTTCGATTTTGATATGCGCTTTGGAGGAGCCATCACACACGATTAATGTGAGGGTAAGAGGTAATGTTCTCAATCAAACTAACATTTCACTTTTGTCTCCGATGTGACCTTTGGTGCGTAAGCGTAATCGAGGCTAGGAGGGCTTGTCTTCTCTATTAAATCACCGATTGGAAAGACAATCCTTTTCACTATCACGGTTCATTCCCTCAATTATTACAAGCTTTGCATACAGTGCTGTCTCTTTTGTTTGACGGAAAAAGTTGCCATCAAGACAGTGACAGTAGCTATGCACGAGGATAAATAATTTGTTTGTATTATACTTCGGGTCTAGTTATAGGCCGGAGTCCGGAGTTCTATCATTTGATAGGACCCGACTGCGACTCCAGCAAAAATGATAAGATTTCGGGACTCCGACTCCGCATCCCTGCTTGCTGCACGCAAACATCATTGCTTTACTTAAAATCAACTTTCCTAATGATGTGATATTGATGATTCAAGCACGTAAATTAAGAATTTGTAAAAGGGGTCCACCGACCCCCTCAGGTCTCAGAGGGTTAGAGCAGTGCGTTAGTTCGCAGACTATCTTAAGGAGTACGATGGCAATCATTTATTAAGCGAAGTTGTCTTTTGTTACAGCGAAACCATGTCCATTGAAGTATCTGTAATTATCTTTCTGTAGTGTATTTCTTTATCAATTATTAAACAATCACTAACTATCGTGATCATTATCTTCTAGTAAAAGCAGTTTTGAAACTCGAGTGTCTGCCAACATATGCACCAGCATGTGCTAATTCAATTTCGGGCACAAAAGGTAAAACCGTGAAAGTTTAAATTACATCGTTTTCCGTTGTGACGGCAATTATTTGATTACTCTTTCGATTTTAATTTGCGCTTTGGAGGAGCCATTACAGACGATTGATGTTAGGTTAAGAGGTAATCTTCTCAAACAAACTTGTATTTCATTTTTGTCTCTGATGTGACCTTTGGTGCGTAGGTGTGATCGAGGCTAGGAAGGCTTGTCTTCTCTACTAAATTGCCGAGTGAAAAGACAATCCTTTTTTCACTATCACGGTTCATTCCCTCAACTATTGCAAGCTTTGTATGCACTGCTGTTTCTCTACTTTTGTTTGATGGAGAAAGTTGACATCAAGACATTGACAGCTATGCACGAGGATGTATGATGTTTTTCATTTGTTGAATAATTTTGTAAGAAGTAAGGAAAACACATTTCCTTACATTTCAAGCAAGATGTTCTCATTGCAATCTGTTTGTATTTCCGGACATTATAACGCTAATTAAGTCGTAGAATGAAAACATTGGCTGTCTATCGAACTATTTTGAAATAATTTAAATCTTGAGCTGAGCTTAATAAGTAGTATGAATAAGTTCAGATTTTGAAATTCTCATGAAGTTCTGATTCAAATCATTAAAAAGTTTTGGTGACAGAAATAAGGCCGAAATACTGCAGAAAATTGGTGAGATCTATGCACTTACGAATCATAGCTGTGTTCGATAAAGATCGCTATCCAACAAATATTATTGATTCTGTGTACTTTTAATGTAGTTGTCACTTCTAGTTGTTTCAATGACCATTTCTGATAGTACAATGCAAACTGTGTAATGCCAAAGCTACTTACGAAACCTATGTACAAAACGAGAATAACAAAATGTACGAAAGCGCTATTGTTCGTGCTCATACACTACGAAAGCGATTGGCTTTCCCATTGGCTTTCCCCATTGGATTATATATCTGTCATCCAATATGAAACCCAATCGCTTTCGTAGCGCATGAGCACGAAGAATAGCGCTTTCGTACATTTTGGAATTCTCGTTCTGTACATCGGTTTCGTAGTCAAAATCAGCCAGCTTTCGTACTCTATAGTTTACAGTGCACTTACATTTGCCTTTGGCTCTAGTTCAATAAAACGATGATTTGTTAAGATACTGACGTTCATCCCTTGATGGGATGATATCTTGAGCACAATGGTGATTACCGTCCTCGTGCTTCTGTATAAATACATGTGTCAAATACTCACCTTTTCTGGCCTCGCATAGAGCATTCATTTTAGTTGCACAGCTAATATCGTTCCAATGTTTTGATCCATATTTGAAGGCATTCAACTGAACGCAATTGCCGCTTAGGTTCGGCTCGGGAAAAACAAAATTGCTGAAATAAGAAATCGAAAATTTTTGTAGATGGAATGCACCCCATTAATTTGCTCAATAATACCTAGGTATATCCAGCGCCGTGTTCCTATGGCCTCACAGTTGCCGGTAAGATAGAGTAAAAATATAGTAGGCAGAGTGGCGACTCAAAAAATGTCAGTGAGAATTTGTTATATCAAAACATCCAGTTTTCCCGTCTAAAAAAATATTTGATCAATTTTTTAAGAGGCTAAAGTTTTGCAAATTTTTCCTGTATTTGTGTGCTAGTAATCTGGTAACTCAATATAAGTAGAATAAAACCTATTAGTTATCAAAATGGATAAACTTCTAATGCAAGTCTTCATGGAAAAGGTGAGACTGTATTCTGCCTTTTAACTGAAATTTCTAGTTTTGATTCAATATTCATCGGCATGATTTCATGGTTCACTAAATTTATGTTTCATTCCTTGAATCTGAATAGTAATGTTGACCCATTTGCATCTTGTAAAAAGTTAATTATGATCCGTCTAAAAGTAGGCAGAAAAATATAAGCAAACATATGAGCGGCAGTGAAAAGAAGGTCGTATGTAAACTGAACTATGTCAGCGATCACTGTAATCGCAAATTGAAAAAACTGGCCAAGCAATGTAACCTACCTATTCAAATACTAAACAAACTATGTCCTACTATATCCCAAGTCACCAACACTAAAAAAACACAACAGAAAACACGAAGATTGTACCATCTGCGCAAAACTACCTAACAAGTATTCTTGTTCCGACTGGTTTTAGTCTATAAATTTACCTGTTTATTGTGTGACGATTTCTACATCGGTCAAGCTAACTGCCCGTTCACTAATGGGTATAGAGAACACCAACGCAATATCACTAATAACAAATTCTGGAAATTTCACGCAGACGAACATGTTCCGTCAATAAACGACCTGACCATAGATATCTTGGACAAAAGTGACAGTGCCGTTGACTGCCGAATTAGTAAAGCTCGTCAAATTGAAAGATTAAGACCCGCTATGAACCGCAAGTACGAACTACCAAACTTCTAACGGTATCAACCACAGAATTAGACAGGTCGTCTCTTCTTCCGTTTGACTAGAAGGGAAGCATTGGAACATGTAACGTAAATGAAATGGCACAATCTGCTGACATAATACCATAGCAATTGAACATTGAGCAGCCAGTTCAACATTAAACACGCCAAATTGTGCAAAGTTTCAGTGACTGTTATCAAACGGATCACACAGCATAGCGACGCAGTCATAGAAATACATGTAGATCGTTTATCTGAAGTTGACTAGAATGGAAATTGACTCAAGGTCGCGGCACATCCGGGGAACTAAGTTGGAGCATGAATAACCAATGAAAAGCTAAGATTTGCACATGTGACTGATTCTAACCCAATGATACAGTCGTTGACAAGCGTATCTAAGTGAAAATGAGTGCGATTTTTGAGGTACTATTGTTTATTGCATGAAGCTTTACTTCCATTCTAGAGGCTTTATCGTTATCAATTTCTACGGGCGCAATCGATGTCAAGTTCTACAGAGAAGTTTGTGAACGTTTTTTCATGCGCCTGCTAACTTTTTTATAATGATCAGAGGGCACAACATTATCGAGAAAACTTCTGCGCAATGATCTGAATTCTTCGAATCTGAAGGAGTCGTGGCGATTGGAGCATTTTGAAGGAATTCACAGCAATCCGCAAGCGACGCACGACTATTTTTCCTATCTCTGTAAAGTATTTAAAAAAATTTTTTGCCTACTTATTAAGTTCCTGCATGTGTCATCTGTTTGAATCAGTTTACACTTCTAGCAAAGTGATACGATTAAACAGTCTAATTCTGTGGTACTAACACATCTCGGTCATATTGCCATATAATGCGTTGTATTGATGACTGCACGGTCCCATCTTTTGATGTGTCTGTGTGTCACAAAGCGCTTTTTACCTACTCAATTTTATTGTACACAACTTAACGAAGGCAAATGAAGAGAAGGAGTGACCCTTTTTTAGCATAATGCCAGGAAAATTAATTATGATCATCGTCTTTGATTATGACATTTTGCTCTTCAGTGGCATGTAGTTACAATACATGTACCTCTCTAAGGTTGTCATTACACGGAGGACTTGTAAAACACTTATCTCCTTATATTGTTGTCATAATCAGTCATTTCTGGGACAATTTCTTCAAAACTTCAAGAATTTCTTAATTTCGCATTTTGTAATGGGCATCAACTCGAGTTCATTCAATATGATCGAAACTGCATACACATTAGGGATTTAATTAATATTGAGTTTCTACCATAGAGTGGTTAGGTTTCCACCACATAGTTAGTCCCCAATACACCTACACTGTAAATCGCTCAATATCAAATTACATACGAAGGATGCATACCAGAATATTTTTTAGTATATTTCTGTATTCTATTGGTATATACGAGTATTTGTATGCTTTTCGCATGTTATTTCAAATGTGGTATGCTTTACATACGAAAGCCACTTAAGGCCTTTTCTCAATAAAGATCACACTAATGTTACTACTGCTTTGTAAGTAGTGAGATAATGACATTCAAGAGTCATACTTTCAATACTGAATTCGATTTTAATACACGTAAGTCTAATGCATTTCATGAATGATCAATAAATATTCAACCATCAACAATTATGTATTATGTAATTTTGAAATTAAGCATATTGTCAATCCGAAATAAAAACACATTATAATTCATGAACGCAAAAATAGCTATGTTTAAGATATATAAGTCAACATGATTGCACGAATAATAACACTTGAATGA
Organism: Prostheceraeus crozeri; assembly: GCA_907163375.1. Classification (NCBI taxonomy): domain Eukaryota; kingdom Metazoa; phylum Platyhelminthes; order Polycladida; family Euryleptidae; genus Prostheceraeus; species Prostheceraeus crozeri. Next base: position 28,938 of record CAJQUW010014543.1, on the reverse strand, counting down.
ATTGATGCTTATCAACTTGGCTCATGAAGTAGAGCTAGCTAAGCGTCCTATTAAAGTTGCTATACAAGTAGCAACGACGACACTCTCGTGGAATCAAAAATTTCACAATAATCTAATCTAGTTGAATATCACTCTATCAATCAAAAAGAAATATTCACGACTGGTATTGTTAAAAAAAGTTATTTGACAGTAATATGTAATATTTATATTTTTTGCTACGTGACTTGAAGCTCTTCATACGAAACACATACCAGAGGCATCCGAATAAGGATGAATTTGCATAGGGTCTCGTATATAAAACATACCAACAACTCGCATTTCATTGTAAAAAACAGACAATCACAAATAGAATAGTTCGTATCACTACATACCGATCACATACGAAAGTAAGTGAGATTTCGTATGAAAAACATACCAGATCTCTGTAAGCATACGAGAATCTCGTATCAGATGTTAGTTTCAAATTGCATGTGATTTTGGTATGTTTTTGAATGTATTTTTCATATCCAGCGGTTTACCGTGTAGAATCGAGTTGTCAAATGATTTATTTTTTTAATTATTTTAATAATTATTTTAATATTTTAATAATATTATATATTATTATATTTTATATTATAATATTTTAATAATTAAAAAATTATTTTAATTAATTTTTTAATTTATTTATTTTAAATGTCAAATTTATTAGGTAGAGTGGTAATTCCGAATTTATAACACTTTTGATTTTATTGATTGAACTCGAGGGGGATATAGTTGGTAATTGTTTCCAAATGTGAGACATCCAAATTTTTGCAGTTTTGAAGAAATTGCCACGGAATTGAGTGATCATGATAGTAATGCAGAAGGAATTATGGGATTTTACAGATTCTTGGTGTCATGACGGCCTTGGATAGAATGTTTGTTAAATTAGCAATTCGACGAATTATTGCTTTCATGCTCAACCTCAAGAGTATTTTCTTAAGCGTGATCATATATATCACAGGCAACCTGCCACTGGTAGAGCAAAATCACAGAATCAAGGACAATGATTTCAATCAACTTTGAAAGATGCAAATGGGTCCACATCACTATTCAGATTCAAGAAATGAAAGATGAATTTAGTGAATCATAAAATCATGCCGGTGAAAATTGAATTAGAAACTTGAAATTTCAGCCAAGAAAGCACGAATAATATCACGACTTTTTCATGAAAACTTGCATTACAACGCGGCTCATGAAATTCCTTTGATAATCAGCTTGATTACCGCATAGCTAGGATGCCTATTAGCAAATCTTCATCACTTTTGATATCCATCTTGTTTCATACTACTTATATAGGAGAGTCATCTCGGTAGTATATAAATTGGCTAAATTTTGACTTTTAAAACTCTTCAAATTTTTTTTTGGACCACGGGAACGAATCTCCGTAAAAAACTGAATCTTTTGATATAAACTTTTTCAATGTATACAAATACTTTTTTGAGTCAACTTTCCTAACGATTTGATATCGATTTAAGCAAATGAAGTGAGAGACTTTATGTGATGAAGCAGATTTGGGCAGTAAAGAGATTGTCACAACAAAAAGTTGTTCGACAGCGAGTTGCCGTAGGAAAAAGAAAGAACATCGCGTTAACTACTCGATGTCCAAAGTCTATGCGGGTGAGTGTTGATTGTGAACCCCCTCTCTACAGTTTTCATCAAAAGACACCAGCGTGCTACAGAACAACCTGGGAGGTTCTAGCTCCACCATGAATAAAAAGATTATCCCAAATATACGAAACGTATTTGGAAGAGAATCAGTTCAGAAAAAAATATCAGTATTTATATGCTAGAGATAAGCAGCTTGAGGATTTGTTCTCATTGACTTATCTGGACTGTGAAAGTAGTCAGTCTTCTTTCATGTCACCAGTAATTTGCTGTCATGATCTTGGAACTTTGGTCGACTGCATTCTCGAGGTTCGAAATATTGGTTGTTCTGATGCTCGAGTTAAGTTTGGAATTGATGGTGGTGGAGGCTATCTCAAGTTTTGCATGAGCATATTTGATAGTATATCTCGAACTGTAGCAGAATCAAGCAGATTGATTGACAAAGGCTTTTCTGACACAGGGGTCAAGAAGATCATAATCATTGCTATCAGTCCGGAAACCAAGGAGTCATACAGTATTCGTATTTTCTACTCCGTCGATCTGAAAATAGCGAATATTATCTGTGGTGTACAGTCACATGGTTGCTCTTATCATTGTGTTTGGTGTTGATGTCCTAGAGAAGACTTCAGTTCTGATGGTTCCAGGTCGTATCCCGTTAGGACAGTTGGTGACATTAAGCGAAACGCATCTGATTCTACGGCTTCTCAAAAGAAGTCTGCTAAAGAATTTGAAAGTTCAGTACATGAGCCATAATTTTTATCTACGAACAACGACATCTTATTCCGTCATGTAGTTCTACCTGAACTTCATTTGCTTCTGCGAATTACTAATAAGCTGATGCATGAGCTTGAATTGAAAATTCCAATATGTTTTGAAGTTCGGGTGGATAGATTAGGCATCACAAGACCAAAATTACATTCTGGCGAGTTTAACGGCAATACGTGCCACAGGATTCTATATAATCTCACTTGTTTTCGTGACATCATTGATGAACATGACGAATATAATTCTTTTGGGCCTTTTACCGACACTTTTGATTCATTGAATCAAGTCAGAGTTTCTTGTTACGGCGACAACCTCACGGATGATTATGAAATGAAATTGATTCAATTTAGGAGAAACTACATGAAAATGAACATTTCGGTCTCAATATCTGTTCATATTGTTTTGAACCACCTCATTCAGTTTATTAAGTACCAAAAAGTCTCCATTGGGTGTGTTCAGTGAACAAGCAGCAGAATCTATTCACTTAGACTTTTTGAAACTATGGGAATTTTTTTGAAACATGATAAGAAAAATCAGAAGTACACTATGTATCTTTTCAGTGCCACTGTCCGCTATAACGAACGACATTTTTCAGTATGATAATCTTGATAATCTTGTATTTTATACTGGAAATACAAATGAATGCTCCCACCAGTGTTGCTTCTATTTTGAAGGGGAGCTTTGGAATTTGAAGATAAATTACAAAACAAAATTAAAAAGTTTGAAACATTTTTTGGTTTAAGCACTTTAATTGACAATTTTAATTAGATATATGTAAAAATTGACTATCAAAGTAGTTATTTAGAATAAAAAAAATAATAATAGTCAGAAATAGAGTAATAATATCAAAGTAGTTATTTAGAATAAAAAATAATAATAGTCAGAAATAAAATAATAATTATTGATTAAAGGTAATGTTATTTAAGCAAAATTTGAAGCAAGTAGTAGTTGAAGTAGAAATTATTTGAAAGTGGGCCTACTGCATTTTATTTATTAAAGATACTTGTCTTAACCCTATCTGGCCTGGGGAGGGGCCGATTCGGCCCGCCCTAGATACTTTTTATTCCCCAGTTGAACGTCTTTGTGTGAGAAGTCTACCTTCCGTGACTTTTCCTAACTTTTAATTGCGCATCTTTTGGGAGTAAAAGATTTAATTTTGGCCGAATATTTTGACCGTACGAACTAAATGAAAACTAGTCACGACGCCCAAAAATCGTTGGAATTTACTTTATGCTCTCATTTCAAAATTTTTCTCGAATAAATTAATGTAGTGTTGCATAATAGACACTAACTAATGATTTTGATAACATCAATCATTTTTATAATATGATATTGGGATAGTATTTGAATGCGTTTTAGTCTTATATCCTCCATATACTACTCATGAATAAATAGTAGAATAATGAACATTTTCTCATTTTTTACACGAATAATGAAACTTTTGGAAAAACGCATCATTGTAATAATTGCATATTTGTCTTCATTTAGGTTTCTTTGTGATAATATATTCTAGCTAATGATAGATAGCCAATTTGGAATGAAATTCTCGCACATGAAAAAAAGACTTTTTACTGTTTCAATGTTTGAAATTTGAAAAACTATTCATACAGCATTAATATACATGTATGAATGAAAGCAATAAATTAGCATTGATATAGCAAGAAACATGCCAGATAGAAAACTTTCGCGTTATGTTTTAGTATTTTTAACATTCCGAAGCGATTGGTTTTGCAACAATAAAAAGCATCTAAAATTTGTAAAAAATGCACATTCAAATTTTGAATTGCTATTTATAGCATGGAGAAATTAAAGTTTTGAAAACCGACTCCAACCACTGAAAAGATCATGCCCGAAATATAGTATGCATGTAATTTCATTAAATTTGAGCATTTAGTTTAGGAAATCTGAGGGGGGGCCGAATCGGCCCTTCCCCAGGCTGAGACAGTTAAAAAAAGCCCAGGGCAGATAGGGTTAATGATTAGAGAGCAGAAAGCCTATTAAATGAGTTTTCTTTTAAAAAATTGAATTCGTATCTGTATTGCAGCATAGAAATAAATGGAACAACATATGCCTGCAATTTTGTTGTATTTTGAAGTTTAAGTAGCAAAAAAGGGCTGTACTGAGCACTATTAGCCCTATTTATTTTTTTAAATGACATACATAGTGCGTCGTTTTATCACTTCAACGTGTTCTATTCTATGCTAGGGACTGTAATTCATCAATTGTTTTATCACACCATGCTCGGAGACATCATAATAGCTTACATATGAGTCCTTCGTAAAAACCTAGTTTCTAATAGGCCTACCATTCCGATATCTATGTAGATTTCACAAGAAGCTACGATCTGATTTTGCAGACACCCATAGGAGTTATTCATAGACATCATAGATTAAGTCTATGCAAGTTTCAAAGCGCTCGTTTTTTAATCCCTTAACCGACCTTCCCGGGGGGTGTGAAGTGAACTAAGAATTTGTATGAGAAGAACCTCAGATCTCAGAGGGTGAATGAATGAAGAATGCCCATCGAAATTTCATTAACTTGCCGAGTGCCATTCTCTAATCAATTATGTCTACACACTCTCTTCAGGAATTTGTTATTTGGTCAACGGCTTGTTCGACTTTCAAAGTGGGGTCAGCGAGTGTAAAAAGAGAGGTTATCAACTGGCCATTATTCTAGATGCGGCAGAAGGGAAGTTAGCATACGAAAAAAATCTATCGACAACAATGCAGGAGAAAATACTCTTTTGAGTCGACACTCTACCTATGGATCCCTACTCTATGGTTGCTACTATACGCAATGGCCGGTAGAAAGTGGGAGTTTGTGCACATGTGCTAATTGTCACGCAAATACGTGCTCTGTAAACACGAGAATAGCACGCTATTCCACAGATAAATTTTTCAATGCCAGCTTTTGCACGCTAAACTAAAACCCAAGCTTGACCAAGTTCACCTGGCCTGCCTGCCTGCCTGCCTACATTGTAAACTTTAAACAGCCACTTATCGGACAATTTGTGAGCCACATCAGTTTTTTGGCACTTACTGTGTATTATCAGACAAATTTCCTGCTTGTCTCATCGCGCGAACTAATTTACATTACTGCGTTTACTGCCTATCATACTACTTATGACTAATATACAATCGTGGCCAGTAAAGAGTGACCACCATCAAGAACTTCTTTTTTCTAAACATATCGACGCAGCCGCTGTAATTCCTCGGTTGTGGTGATTGTTTTGTTCTATGACTGACCTCCTATTTCTATGTTTGTTGACTGCAATGTATTAACGCACTCTCAGTGTTGATTAACATAGATATCTCACAATTTGAATCTCACGCATTTATGTTGATATTCGCCTCTTTAGTTCAATTTCATTCTCTCGCGCGTCAGTAATGGCTCACTTGTCATCGGAACTGCCTGGGAAAATACAGCTCCTCGATGAAGAAGGCTACTCACAAAGAAAAATATCTGCAAGACTTGGTGTTTGCAAATCGACTGTTCAGAAAACTTTAGCCAGAATAAAGAAAACTGGAACACATTCACCTCCCAAACATCGTGGTGCTGCGAGGAGGACTTCCCATCGTGTTGATAGAATGATCCGTCGTCGAGCTGTTTTGAATCCAAGGATAACCAGTCAAGAAATTGTTGCTACTTTGCCACGTGATTCTCGCGTAAGCGCTCGAACAATAAGTCGCCGTCTTTGTGACCAATGTGGATTTTCGATTCCACTGCGCAGCAAAGAAACCGAAATTATCGAGGAAGAATTTTTGTGGATCGCTTAAAGTTCTGTCGTGACCACCAACATTGGACAGTTGCTGATTGGCGTAAAGTGCTTTTTAGCGACGAAACCCTGATTAGACAGTTTAATCCATCAACACAGGGCGTTCGTCGTCCAAAGAATGAGCGATACAATCCTCGTTTTGTTGTGACAACCGTCAAGAACAGTCCGTCGATCATGGTTTGGGGATCCATTTCCGCTGAAGGTCGCGCAGGACTTCATGTCATGCCTTCTGGTCAGTCTGTAAATGCCCAATATTATCTCAACATTCTCCATGAGAAGTTGGAGTCATGGCTTTCCCTCAAGCATTGTACAATATTTCAGCATGACGGTGACCCGTGTCACCAGGCTAAAATTGTAAAAAAATGGCTCCACCAAAAGAGAATTTCGGGTCTGTCTCCTTGGCCGGGATCGTCCCCCGATCTGAACCCTATAGAAAATTGCTGGGTTCGACTGAAACGCAGTGTAGCGGCGGACAATCCAACCTCCCACAATGACTTGAAGCAGTCAATCATGAAGGCATGGTGTCAGCAGATAACTGTTGAGTACTGTTCTGACCTCATCGAATCCATGGCTCGCCGCATTACCGCAGTCCTTGCAGCTGGTGGGAATTCAACGAAGTACTGAACTCTGTGTATTGTGTAATGATGATATTGACCTACAGCATTGTTCTAGGCCTTTTTCCACTAAAGTTTGCTGATAAAAAAGCATTTCTGATCGCACTTGCTACATTTTTGAAACAATCTCCGTTTTCATGGGGGTGGTCACTCTCTACTGGCCACGACTGTATACACTTTTATTGAAATTGGATTGTATCCTTGATAATTTTCAATTATAGAATATACGATGTTGTAAATAAGTAGGGTTCTTTGTATACACCTTGAGGCATGGCGATAACAAGTCTGGATATTTGACGTATTGATGCCATCTATTAATTCTGTTTTTACAATGTTTTTTACAGCTTTTAAGGGTCTATATACTTCCCTGAAGTTGACAATGACACAGCGGACTTGTAAAGTATCAGAGTTGTTCATAATGCGAGTGTGAATGAGTGGGGCAGAGTTAGAACCTATGTGATTAGGAGTGACTAATTGCCATTAGCTGATGTTGAATAGTTTGATCATATTTAAACACTTTGAGTTTGAGAGACAATACTTTTAGAAAAGTAGATAGAATTGTCTGATATTTCGGCGAATAACTGTCTCATCTTGTCTGCTATGAATAGCCACTTTTGGTTTTTCATTGTCTCATGTTGTCCGTTGCCATTGTCTGATTTTTGGCTGTCTACAGTCTACAGTGTAGAGAATGCACCCACTCCTTTCACTGGTTCATTCATGGCTTCAAGTTCTGCCAAATCCAACGACTGGAACTTGCCTTGACGATGAATCTCCGAGAATCGGTGTTCCTCTGCGGCTACGTGCTAAGATTTGTGAAGCTCACATTCGGACATCACCCTTTTTCATGCAAACGATCTGCTGGTGGGTTCCCTAGTCATGTTGCTTTAAGTGACATTTTTAAACGAGCGTTAGATCGTGCGGGTACAACGACCTGACAGAATACCGATTTTCCCGCATCGTGTGGGTCGTTGTTGCTATATACTCTCACCGGTACGCCGTCAATCCAGGAAGACCGCACCGTGTGCAGCAGGGTTGGAACCGGCCGGGTCCGGTCCGAGGCCAGTACATTCACAACCGGCCGGTCCGAGGCCGGTGCATTCAAAACCGGCCGGTCCCAGGCCGGTGCATTCAAAACCCGCCGGTCCGAGGCCAGTACATTCAAAACCGGCCGGTCCGAGGCCGGTGCATTCAAAACCGGCCGGTCCCAGGCCGGCGTATCTAAAACCGGCCGGTCCGAGGCCGGTGCATTCAAAACCGGCCGGTCCGAGGCCAGTACATTCAAAACCGGCCGGTCCCAGGCCGGCGTATCTAAAACTGGCCGGTCCGAGGCCGGTGCATTCAAAACCGGTCGGTCCGAGGCCTGTGCATTCAAAACCGGCCGGTCCGAGGCCAGTACATTCAAAACCGGCCGGTCCGAGGCCAGTACATTCAAAACCGGCCGGTTCGAGGCCGGTGCATTCAAAACCGGCCGGTCCGAGGCCGGTGCATTCAAAACCGTCCGGTCCGAGGCCGGTGCATTCAAAACCGGCCGGTCCCAGGCCGGCGTATCTAAAACTGGCTGGTCGGAGGCCGGCCTATTTAAAATTCTGATGCTTTCATGGTCATTGAAGATCATGAGCGTGTAGATGAGTATTACTACGTGTGCTTTCCAAAGTAACCGCATGACATTTTTGATGAGATGAATGTAACTCCGATATGTGAGACTTGATAAAGGACTAGCATAATAATTTAGGCTATCACAGGACTTGACGTTTCTTAATAGCATCAAGGATTTAATTGTCTTGTGTCATGTTGACTTTGTTTGCAATTATTCACTCTCAGGAAAGTTTATAGGATGCCATTTCTTGTTGTTTACTTGGTCACAAACTCTAGTTCCGAGGCGACCGACATTTGTTGCTACCATATTGGGCAACCTGAGGACGCGGGGCGATCTGCATACAGCCAGTTGTGAACCACCAATAATTCGGTGCCTCTAAAGCCGTCCCGGCCACCGGCCTGGCCGGCGGCCGGTTCCAACCATGGTGTGCAGAACAAAACAAGGAACCATATTTTTATATTTTACTTTTTCTGCTGAGGATATATCAAACGCTCATGCCCATGCCAAATCGTCATTTTTGACAGTGAATCTGCAGGTGTGATTTTATTTCAATTGAATAAGTAGAAGTATAGTAGATAGGCCTGGACACAGGTCTCAGAGGGTGTAGAAATTCATTCGATATCAAATCATTAGGAAAGTTGATTTTAAGTGAAACAATGATATTTTCTCGTGTAGTAGCGTTGATATAAATAATCATTTGAGTGTCTTTCAACCTTCTTAGTAAACACATGCGATAATGTGATGTTTTCTTATTTCAACGACATTCAGCACATTATCAGTTGTACTTAGAGGCGGTTTTGCGATGTTTGCTGTCGCCATGTAGCCTCAGATAGTTGATTTTAGTGAAATTGATTTATAACATGCAGCATCACCCTTTTCACCTTTTTCAAATTTATCCACACCAATAGGAAATAGCTTTCATTTTGAACATTGGTTTATGCTGATTTTCTCATGTAGGCCAACCAGTCAATCACGCACATGTGCGACAACAAAATATTCACATTTTGCGATCTTCTAGCGTGCATAACGCACATGTACGAGCATGATATGAACATTGAATGAATTTCTTTCTTTATGCACCAACCACTGTGGACATGCACAAAACCATTTTTCATTTGATAGTAAAAATTATGCAATGGGAATTTCTACACCCTCTGTAGTGATGAAAATTTTCCGTGGAAAAAATTGGAAAATTTTTGAAAATTTTGAAAGTTTTGATTGTTTTTGATAAGGCCCTATAATTAAAGAGCAGCTGCGCACCAATAAATTGAGTTTAAAGCTCTTGATTTCATCATTATTTCGATTAAAGCGATCGTAGTACGATTTCCGTCCGCAGATTTTGAGCATTCCTTTGCCACTAGCTTGTACGAAAGTGTTGACATTTTTAATTATCACACAGACACCGTTTGGGATAACGTGAGTCTTCCTTTACGATAGGGGTATAATTTCATGCAATGTGAAAGATCTGGAGCAAAAATAATGTACTTCATTTTGGAGTTTGCTAATTGTTACTTGAAAGTTAAGCTTTGTTATGCAGCGTTGATCATAGTGATGCAAATTCTCCATGTGTTGATGAACATGTGATGAAGTGTAAGCACACAGTCCACGCAGCATTCATGAGTGACCATAATGGAAGATATAAAGACCGTAAACTCGTGAGATATTTGGACACTAAAGATACCTGTGATGAGTAAAAGAATATCTATGATAGCTATAAACTTCTGGCGCATTGTCCGATGTCTTCGCTGAGGATACAAATCCTCCATTTCTAGTTCAGATAGTTCCAAATCGATTTCAGATCTGCCCATATGAATTTCAGATATGATCCAGATGAATTGGAGATCTCCAGTTGAATTAAAGATCTTTTCAAAGTTGAGCTTGTGACAGATATCTGAAATTCAGCTAGAGAAATCTGAAATTCATTTGGAAAGATCTGAAATAGACATGGAATAGTTGCAGTTGGTACCAAAAGTTAACATACAAGGATGATAGAGAAGTTTTCGGTCTTTGAATATTACAGTCTTTTCAAACGACTATAATAAGTCTCCAAAACAAAGGAAAAAACGTCAATCACTGAAAACTAAATTTCAAAATGGAAAATTTTCCATTTGCATCACTAACCCTCTGAGACCTGAGGGTGGACCCCTTATAGTCAGGAGATGACTCAAGTCAGACAAAATGACGCCAAGTTGGACATTTTGACGCAGTCAGACTATTTGACGCAAATGGACTTTGTACTGCACTCTCGCATCTCACCAAATTTGGTGTACGGGTGAGTTTTGCTGAGATGTATTCAATACATGCATTTAATACTTTCCGCCGGTTTAGGTTTCGGAGACTCCAGATTTTCTTTCTTAGTGACGCAAGTCATACTTTTTGACTCATGACGGTACTCTGACGGGTTGGACTATTTGACTCAAGTCAGACGTTTTGACAGATATTGAATATTTGACTCACGATTGCATAATAAGTTTGAGGGGAGAATCATGCATTCATAATCGCGATCAACCATCACAGAGTAAGTTATAAAATGTCTCTACCTCTTCATATAGCTTAGGCTTGCATGCAAATATGGCCTGGTAGAATCAGAGGGACTGGTTGACGAGGTCCCCTTAAAATTTATTATTCAAGATAGTCAATAAATAGGCTACCATAATCTAATTGAAGTGGGTAAATTTCAAGGTGCCGAATTCTATGACTATATAGTAATGTGACCGCCTGTCTTGCATAAATGCATCATATTAAATCGAGAAATTAATTTTTTCCAATATATGTTAGAAACTGATGATAGAGCACTAGACAGATTTGGCAAATAACTCTCAGCAATTTTTAGTCGTCACTTAGCGACATGCAGAAATTTTGCACAAAGGCAGTAAAAACAGAAAATGAAAACTGCGTCAACATGCTCAGGGCAAGTTGCCATACAAATCCTAGAATTATTCATCTTGACCAAATGATAGCCATTTACACAATAATGTAACCATAATTTGGCAGAAGTTCGCAAAGTATCAATATTCAATGGTCTACAAAATATAAAAATATTTGTATAGTTTCTGGGTGCAGAAAATAAGCAAACGGGTAGTAAAACTGCCAAGTCTCATACGGTTTCGTAAATGTTCTGTAATCGCAAGCGTGACATTTTAAGCTAGAACTAATTCTGAGTGTCGACTCGTGTGCGAATCCAATCACCACTTATTTATCACCTCGAAAAAAATGCTTCCTCAGGGAAAGAATTTTGCGGCGTCACGCTTGCGAATTTTGTACAATAGCATTACAATAGCAAAATTCTCTACATCGAAAATCAATAGAAATCATGAAAAATTGACAAACCTGCAATATTAAGAGCACACATGAACCTCAAGCAAAAAACTGTGAAAATGACCCTTTAGTTTGAGATGATGAATTGATACGCATACAGTAATAACGTGAGCAAAAAAGTAAAAAAATGCCGAACTACTCACTACGAAAAACATAGATTCTATCTGCAGTTTACAAATGGTGCTATGAATTGAATATTAAGGCATATACTTTAACAAAGCTAAGAGACATCTCTGTCAATTAAGGTGCTTTTATTCGACATTCTTCTCTACAAGGTCACTTTGTTAACAGCTTGCCCCGGTCCACCTTATCATTCTAATGCTTATGAAACAAAATTTCAACAATATGTTAATTGAAAGTCCATTTCCAGCCCCCTAAAGCAAAGTAGCTGCATGCTATAAAATAGTGTCATTTCTATAATGGCGTTTACCACAATTCACGATTTTGCAGTTGCTTCAATTACATATAACTTTTGGAAAGCGTGTATGGGCATGTTTCGCCTGTTTGTTCATTGGAATTAAAATGCAACATAAAATTGGCAACATCCTACTGCTACGAATATCAACCTTGTGCATAGTGTTAAATAGGTACATGTATATTCGCATTTGCAGGAATGGACAAAAAAATAATTTCATACTATAATACATTTCTACTATGAATTTATATTTTGCTTCAAATGAAAAACGGCTATATAGCAGTGAGTTTACAAAACACAGTAAAGTCATCGTTAACACCAGCAAATAATCTATAAATTAATTCATCGATTTAAGTAATACAATTAGCCTGATGCGTATATACACAAACTTGGTTGTAGAGAAATATGGACCGAAAGGAAGGATGCTTGTCAAGAAGCAGTTAACTAGATAGCGGCATAGGAACGAGGCAGCATTTTTAGTATGAGTTCTTGAAAAGGATCTTCTCCATTTCACATAGGCCTGCCCTGAAACAGATTTTGAAGTTGCATTTTGCTGTCGAAAGCATAGCGCAAATTAGTGTATATGCCTACCTCTCAGAGTAGCACATAATTTGATTACAAATCCAAAAGCAGACACCAGGAGAATAATATTGAATAGAAATGGTGCAATGGTTGAAATATATATAGGACTGTGAAATTAGAGTTGCCGTAAATCACAGATGTACATCATTTAACTTGAGACAAATGTGGATCTAGGATAACTGAACTTTATTTTCCTCACCGGTGTTATATTTTCTAAGAGAAAATATAGCACTGCTTTCAAATGGCAAATATGCTTTAAATCAAATAGAGTGCTTTATTATCATACTCTAAGACAATAAAGCACTCAGACTTTAGGTCGAAGTTGAAATTCGTTCGTATTGAAAGATACATCATTTTGTCATTTTGAGCAATGACTTGTCTCATGTCATTGTAATAATAAAGGATATGGCTTGCGGTTTGAATTTTAGCCTGAATGAGGGTATAGCCTATGCATGTACTTTTTCATGTACTGCGGTATCATCAGCCCGTCTCTATGTCTTCTTTCATCTCTTGAAAAGGATTCGTTATTTACACCAAAGTATAATTTTTATTAGGAGAATTTTTCCCATTGCTTCTTAGTTATCAAAATTCACCTAGAAGGATAAAATCGACACTGCAGCGACTGGTTCATCAATTTCTCTGAGCATCGAAGTCGAAAGTCCTGATTTATAGACTGTGCTTGAGGGCATATCAGTGAGGGTATCTGAAGAATCCTTCTTCGGGATAATGTGGTGCATCAAGTAGATTTGTATTTACATGTGTGCTAACTGGGAATTCCGATTTGGGACAGCACTATAGTACCTGCAGTATTCTAGTTGAACGTAGTTGGTAGACTACATGTATAGGCCTACTTGCTTTTCATCTTATTCCATTTGTTTCCAGTCTTTATGGATTATATTAGGCTTACATCCTTCGCTATAGCTTTGCTGATGATGCTTCCCATTTTGTGCCGTCCCAAATTAATGTCTCCCATTTTTGTTTGATCTCGCTCGTGCAGATTTCGAGAGATTTTTGAAAACCTAAAAGCCTAGAAAAATTTGTATATTGGCCGGAAGGCCTGAACCAATGGCAACATTTTGATAACGTTGGAGAACTAATAATACTATTATCTTTGTTCTATAATACTGTAATACTAATATAAAACCACTATAATAAATTACTATAAATAACTACTATATATTATAATACTAGTTATTGTTTTTGGAATTCACACTGTATTTGATGAATACGATTGTCGCTGACAGACGATTCTTCATGATGAACCATAAGGAGGTTGAGGTATCTTCTTAAAGAATTTATTGGCTATAAAATTGTAATAAAAACTATGTAGGCTTACAGGACCGACGTTTCGTGTATTCACGCTTCTTAAGGGGCAAAAAAGCTAAAAACAATCAACAGAAAGTCAGTAGAGCGTCAGGAAGGACAAGCATATTTATTTACGCAGTGGGTTAAAGAATTCTACCCTTACAATAATTGGTCAAAATCTTTTGCAGAAGTTGCCAGAAACATAACGTTATAAGGATTTTTTGTTTTGCTTCATCTTCGAATTGACAATTTTATTATAAAAGAGTGGAAGTGCATGCCTCACGACAATTCTCTGAAGAAGGTTTACTTCAATAAAACTCGGAATCAGAGCGGTCGAATACATGAATAGGCCTAATCCATTTCTATGGCCTGATCGCACGAGTTCAAAGATCACTAGTTGCACAGAAATAGTCAAACAGCCACAACGAGATTCTGCTAGGAACGATGCCGAAAATGAGACTTTCACAGAATGAAATAAGCCTACCACGAAGCTGCGCATCTGCCGATTTCTATCCGGTTCCTTGTCTTCCCCGCCAGAGCCGAACGTTCGCTAGGCGTTCGCAAAGTTTGCGTGAATTTGTGACTTTAGAAAATTTATCAAGTTCGAGTATTCAACGAACGCTCGCGAGGGCTCGCGTAGATTGCAAATTTCCGAACGTTTGTCTAGTGCTCGTTGATCGATCGTAGGCAAACCTCAACGTGTAGAGAAAAGTTTGCACTACAGCGGTTGAAGAATTTCGAACATATTGTATACTGCAGACAAACAGAATTTCCAACATCCACTTCGAGAGTTGCGGCAGAATCCAGTGTTGAAAAATGAGGTTACGAAAATATCCACACGATGGAACCCTGCAACCCTGGTGCAACACGTTCAGTTCAGCCATCTACTCTTGTTTCATTAGAAAAACTTTTTCATAAAGTAAAAAATTCTTCAGTGGTATAGTTCTCTTCGAAATTTCTTTATTGGCAAGCTTTCGGGTGATCCACCCTTCCTCAGGCACGACAAGTTGAGAGTGAACAAGACAAGCTGGCAAACATGCACAATCACTGTTAAACACAAATTATTTAAAAACACGCCACTCTACTGACGCCAAGGTCACAATTAAGCCACGCTACTGTCTACTACACTCTATCAACAAACTTAACCGCATTAGGATACTACTGACTACAGAACAATAAAAGTAAATACATAAAACACGAAATGCTTAAGTACAGAACGAAGCAGTCACCGATAGAGAGACTTCCACACGCGGTCCACTGCAACTCCACAGTCTCGGTTGAACGTGTCGTTGCTGAAGATATGAAAACCTCTTTTATCCTCCTCCGTCTCCAGTTCACTTCAATTCCTATGACCTCGAATGTGTCGAATGCAGGACGATGATTCATCTTATGACAGTGTTCACTGATTGCAGACCTTGTGTTCATCTCGCGCGTATCCTTCTCGTGTTCTTTCTTCCTCTCCCTTGCTCTTCGAGATGTCTAACCCACGTAGCACTTGTCACATTCTCCACACTTCTGCCTGTAAATCACCCCTCCTCGGTCCATGATATTCACTTTGTCCAACTTTGGATGACTCACCGCATCGCCAAGAGTCTGGGATCTCGAGCACCGCACCTTCAGACCAATCTTCGTTGCCACCTCTTGAATGCGTTGATGAACTCCAGGTACGTAGGGCACTCGTAGAATCGGAGCTTGATCTTCTTTCCTCTGTCTCGGACGTTCTTTGTACAGCCTGTTCCTCACTACACGCTCAGGGTATCCATTCTTCATAAAGATGTTCCTCAATTTCTTCTTCTCCTCCTGGAGCTGCACACCTTCACAGATTGACTCTGCACGCCTTCTCAAACATGAGATGACACCCAACTTCACTTGCGAACAATGTGCCGAGTCATAGTCCAAATACCGATGAAAAACTTTTTCGTGAAAATTGATATGAGGCTAACATTACCACCGATGAAATTCCGTATATATTAATTCATTGGATCTTTTTGATGGCAACCTTAGTTTGGCGAATTATCAGCTGATGTGTGTTTCACTAAATGCAAATCATTCCAACAAATACGTAATTACCATAACGACTGAATGCATAGAAAATCGAATATTTAGATGCAGTCCAATGTTTCCAATAAGCTAATCTCAAAATTTCTCTAGGAACTCAGATGAAGTAGAACAACGTGACAGATTGCCTTATGGGTTAGATTTTATTTATTACCCATAAAACTGTTTTCTGGAAGGCGTTGATCGAAGAAAAAATGAACTAAATTTTTCACAATTGGCATCAACAGAAATTCATCTAAGAATTGTCACATATATATATATATATATATATATATAACCTAGTGGTTACTTATTTATTGATTTTTTCAATGCTGCACACCTAACAACACTACATGTATATCAGCATCTCCTGAGGTTTTCTTGCTATTGTTTTGTTAAAGTAATTATTTAGCCTTACTATTTACTGTTGAAACAATAGGAATTCTAGGAAATTAAAAGATACTTTCAATTGCTTTTTATATCTTAATTACTGCCTGCAGTGTTTTCACATGCATTATCTGCATGCAACTCGAGATACTGATTTGCATCAACAACTGATAATTTACTTATTCCACCTGATAATTTACTGATGACTACTTCTACAATAGGCTATGTATACATGTAATGTATAGAATTATGTATAATGAAAAACATTTGGCGGATATGATACATTAACGTAAGGTCTATCACACATCATGTATATGTGACGATTGGCATCATTTAAATTGCTATTCTGATGGATTGCAATTAGGACGTATGCTCATAAAATTGCGTACGCCTACCTAGGCTTACTTGTATTTGTTCAACGAAAGGTACATGCAACACCATCTTTTCACGAATTGCAACATGTCTTCGAAATACCTCATCTCAAGCACTCCATTAATATTTCGGAGTTCTACCACTTCCTAGTTGTATCCACACTGTTTGAGATAGTCTTTAGCTCGTGATCAGTTTTAGCACGTGGCTCATGGCCTGTCTTCCGAGGTACCGTAATTTCCGGCCTATAAGGTGCGACTTTTTTTACTCGGAAACAACCAATGCCCCCTATCTAAGGTCAAATTAGATTTTTTTAGTTAACTGTAAGATTGACAGACATTCATTTCAAAATATCCTGGGGGAAAGTGCATGCCAGAAAAGGTCATTCGAAGAGGCTTCAAGAAAGCGATAGGGGTGTTATTTTCTTCGAGAGATTCAAGCGATTCGATATTTGACTTATATTCCGACACAAACATTGATTCCGACATTGAAGCGATCCTTCATTCAGTAGCCAAAACCAATATTAAATCTGACTCGGAAGCGGAAATTGATTGGGACTCTGAAACGAGCACTGATTCAGATACCGAAGTGAATGTTCAAGTGAACAGTGAAGCTTCATGCCTGCAGCTAAATCAAACATTCATTTCAGAAACCGAGGACTCCTACTTCTCCGAATTTTCGAAAGTTAGGTGATTCAAAAACTAGTGGCATGCCAGATGTTGTTGATTTTGCTTAGCTGAACCTTTCGTTATTGGAATATATTCGTCATGTCGATCATAATCCTTTGTAATTTTTCAGATATTACACCATTATTATAGCATAGTCTTCAGTTTTTATGAACTATCGGTATTACTTCCATCGTTGAAATCAGCTTCTATCATTGTTTCCTACCAGATAATATCTGAAAGTAACGGCATACATGTGCGCCCTATCCGCGAAGTGTTCCTTATCTGTTGTCAAAACATGAAATTGCCTAAACATCGGCTCGTGCGCCTTATGCACGGATGCGCCTTATAGGCCGAAAATTACGGTACACGTTTTAAATTGACCGAAATCACAAGTGAAAGCAAATCTTTAGGCCTACCTGTGAATGCATCCATTGCATTAAACTAATTTTAAATGGACAGCTTTCAGTGTCGATCTGTGGAAGCTATTTTCTTTCTAGAATTTTTCAGAGGCGTATCATGCCCATACTCCTAAGTTTAAGTAGTACGTAGTAAACATCACAGATTCAGACTTTATAAAGTATGGACATTGCATATTATTAGTGAATGTTGGATGATTATCAGTAGCACAGTGCTATCCGTGTCTGCGGGACTTTCGATGCATATTCAGAAATGATCACCAATAATACACAAATTTATAATAAGCAGCAATCACTCCTACGTCTTAATTTTTAGTTGATTGCTTACCATGCACAGTTTTAGTCAGTCCTCCGCTTCAAAATCGCAGCGATGAATTGAAGCGCAGCTGCGGGCCTCCAACAATCACACTCATGATCTGTGCAGGCAGAGTGGGCTGTGTGTGTGTTGGGGGTAGGTCGGGGTCGCACTTACTAATCTCGATTTTCCCGGTCTTCTCCAAATTCTATCTGGTCCGATAGTTGTACTTGGCCAAGTCAAAGAGTGAGATAAAACGACATCTTGGTGAATGGCACAGCGCGTTGACCTGTGTAATCTGCATGCATGAGCTGCAATTCTTGATTGAGGACGATACAGAGTTCATGGTCATTGTCTTCAAAATGTGAGTAAGGGTCATGAATTAACATTTGCACCGCTCGATGGCGTAAAGGCCTGCCGTATCAACGTAGCCAATTAATGTAGTATTGGCGAACAAAAGTATAAATCAGAATCTGCGAGTGTCCATAATTTGATCTGTGAGATTCAAGTGATGCTATGCTGTGAAGTGTATACAATCTCATAACCACATTTTTATGAACCATCGTACACCAATGTAGGCCTCTAGCACAAAAGTATTTCCGTGTAACTTATGTTATGTGTTTCACTTTCAGATACTTTGTATCTTTGCCTCATTCAATTATCGAAAATACGGACGAAATTTCATCGAACAGCCTCCCAAGAATTTGTTCCAAAGAATTTGCCAAGAACAGATCCAAGAAATTGTTAACATCTCCTCAACTGTACGAGTAAATCTTTTTTTACTTACATGGCCGACAGTTGCGTGCGGTGCTACTTATCGATAGGCATGCGATGTGCAGAATCAGAATTTGATATTTTCTAAATGCTCATGCGTTCAAAGTTAGACATTGTCCTTGCACGCTATGGCATGTATCATATTCGATATTGAAAATGGCGCTAACACGTAACGCGAATATTCACGAAATTATCTAAAATTGAAATCCATCCTCCTTGACTTTTTAACGAAGTCATCAAATGACATTATGATAGAAAAAGCTTTCCTACATCATTCGAAGGTTACAAGTGAAGTTTTCTCAATGGACATTTAGACTTGGGTTTCAAAATCACCATGGAAAAATCGTCGTGTCGACGAATGTACGCCTTTTCGTCTTTCAGCGCTTCAGTCTTCATTTGAACTTCATTCTGGGCATCGGTCGCCCAGCTTCAACAACATTTTTCGGCAAATATTCTGCCAGATCGGTAAACAAATTGAAAGCATAAAATGTCCAAGACAGTTCTACATCGTACATCAGACAACGCTTTGTTCTTTTCTGGTGATGGATGACCAATATATAACACATCGGACTGGCTCATGCAATGCATACACATGCACACAAGTCAGTCTGATGAGATCTGGTCTATCTGTATCATTTTCCCTAAAGTGAGCGATGCGACAATTTCGCCGAATGTAGCCACTATATAATTTCACAGACTTTTGTATAGGAGCTGTGCGAGAAGACAGCGTGCACAGACTGCGAGTTGGTCAATGCAAAAAGATAGCACCAGTGAATGCGTCGATGCCTCACCGTTGTTAAAGCTCTTTAGATGTCATCTCCCTCAATGAAATGACTTTCTATTGGATTTTATGCGATATTCTGAGCCAAACTGTCCTCAATCTTGGGAAGGATAAAAATGGTTAATTTTCAGAATATAAGTGAGGCATTCGCCGCATGCACCGCATTTATTGACCGCACGCCACTGATAGCCGATAGTGACAGTTCTTTGGAAGATCTGACAGAGTTAGTCAAATTGCCCCCTTCATTACAAGAGAGGAAGCAGAAACGTAAATTGTATAATAAGACATGGAAGAGGGAAAATAGGAAAAGGTATAGAAATCAAAGACTTCAAGTCGATAGTGATCAGTTCCTGAAATGCGAGCATTCCTCTTCAGAAGAAGAGGGAGATGAATTTGCTCCATTATACGACGATAGGAAATCAAACTTAGACAGCGATGAAGGGTTTCTCATTGATATGATTGATTCTGCTGAAGTCCAACTGAGTAAAGAGGAGGATTCCGAAATGAGCGAAGTAGAAGATGTTGAAAGCAGTTCGTCACTTTGGGAGGACCTTGCGCGTTTCGTGCAAAGTAGCAATCTACTGACAACCCAGACAGATGCTTTACTTGAAATATTAAATAATCACAAAGACGTCATCTCCACAGATTTACCTAAATCGTACAAAGGTTTATTGCACACACCCAGACATTCAGTGAAAAAGGATATTAGAGAAATCTCTGGTCATTCTTACTACTACTTTGGACTAGAGAAGCAATTGAAATGTTACTTATCAAGATTTCCAAAAAAGGATACGGATTGTTTAGACTCATTAGATATAGTGTGGAATTTAGACGGATTGCAGATTTTCAACAGTAAGCGATTGACAAGCTGGCCAATTTTATGTTACATTTCAAACATTCTCCCAAGTATCGTCTTTGAAGTTGCCATCACACTTGGTAAAGGAAAACCAATCAATTTAGAGTTCACGAAAGAATTTCTTTCAGAATTGAAATCACTTATGTTATCTGGAATTCAAATTGAAGGGAAAGTATTCGGAATACGCATGAAAGCATGCGTAGCGGACGCACCAGCACGCGCTATGATAAAGAATGTTAAACAGTTCAGTGCCACGTATGGATGTGACATGTGCATGAAGGCAGGCACTCATGACGGCAAACGAACTGTTTTTATAGGTACCAATGGATGTATTCCAAGAACTGATGATAACTTTCGGGATCGATCTCAAAAACTTCATCATAATATCGATGGTACTAGCTCTGTAATATCGAGTCACTCCCCATAGATATGATACAATCATTTCCTCCCGATTTTATGCACCAGGGTGGAGGTACCATGAAAAAGTTATTACTTTGGACATTAAGAGGTCCTAAGAAGAGTGGTAACTCAAAGTATTTGGTGCGGATGGCTCCTTCAAAAGTAGTCATTTTAGACAATCGTATTAGGTATGTCAATACTTGTATACCAATTTTGTTTCGGTCGTAGGGTACGCAGCACTGACGAATTGAATTACTACAAGTACAGTGAATTGAGACAAATACTGTTGTACACGGGGAAAATACTTTTCAAGGATTTGATGGCTTCGAAGGAACAGTATCAAGACTTCATGACCTATTCAGCTGTATGCTGCCTGATGACTGATCCAAGTTCAGCTGCTGTCTCCCAGCGCAAGCAGAGGAAATTGTTAGAAGATGTAGTTAATGGATTCAGTGAAATAAACGGTGATGCCTTCATGACGTATAATGTGCATGTCAATCTGCATTTTCATGAAATCGTCAAATGGCATGGTAACCTTGACTCAGTCAGTGCTTACCCTTTCGAAAATCACATGAGATTTTTAAAGAAATATGTGACATCTTCACATAACGCTCTTGTTAGTGTCGAAAAATTGAAGGAAATTGTTAGATCCGATAGCCGGATTTACTTTGCACCGCCTAACAATGTATATATCGACAAAGTTACTCATCGATGTTTCCAGTCAATATCTTACGATGGAAGCAAGATAAAAATGATAGAATATTTGCATGTCGAATTTGGTCTAAGTTAGGCAATGCCTACGTACCTACACAACACTACTTGTCAATGACATGCTTATTTTTATGTATTTCAACATTATCTTCCACGTTTTCACATTTTCTAACGAAGAAAAGATAGTGAACCGTTTCCACTTTACTAACTCTTTCAGTGACTGAATCTCTTTTCTTAATCACATGTTCAATAGTTAATTTTGTAAAAAAATTGTTTTGAAATCATTATTTAAATCAAGATAAAGCTGTTCACGTATGAAATAGCTGTATATGTGTCATGTTGATGACAAAAGTTGCGAACAACTTGTTCTTAGCAATGTTTTTGTATATGTGTGTACAGCTGAATCGGCAAGACCGGTGAAATACTGAGATTATTATAAATTATAATTCATCCTTTTCTTTTGTGGTCGCGCGTCGAATTTTTTTATGGAAATTGGAGTTATCTTTATTTAGAATTGAAAAGATATAAAGCTAAAAATATATCATCTCTTATTTTCTTCGCTGCTTTTAGAGAAAATGGACAGTTTTCTACTTCAAAGTTGACAAGTCCATGTTCGTTGTACCTTCAAGCTGGGTCAAAGAAAATCTTGGGGAGAAGTTGGGTCGAGGAGAGAATAATGTCTGTTGGTGGCCAGCACCTGGATGTGAAGATGAGACAAATCCGCGAATAACGATGTTGATCAGTAATTGTTCGGAACCTAACTATGAGCTGTGGAGACCGTATGTCGGGTTGAGATATGATGATTTCCATGATTTCGGAAAGGAGCAGGCAGCTCTTCGAGGATATTTGAAGCAAATGTCCTCCTCCAGTGAAGATACTTCAATCACGAAGAAAGCTTCCTTTAATAAGTTAACATATTTATCAGTGTCATGCAAACTACTATCTATTAATTGTTCGCTTCATTTTTTTCTCTGATTCACGCTTGTTCTGCGAGATGGCTTCTTTACTACATATAGATGTTTCCCATAATTTTTTTGGGTTCATTCTGTTAATTCTCTTCATTATGTTCCCTACTCAGAAATTTCAACGAAAAAGTGCCAGAAATTCTAGATGTGTTAAAAAAGTCTACCAAACTAAAATAAAGAAATATAATAATACCATTGTACGATTGAAGAAGATGTACAGGATAAGATTGTTCAACCGCTAAATCTCTTTCTCTAAGGATGTGTCAGTTAAAAATATCTGATCATTGTGTAATTCTGCTTATTAAACCAGTTTCAATCCGGTTTTGTGTGAGCGAGGGTGGCCGGATGTACCTCATTGTCCTTTGCTTCTTTGGCTTTTGGCGCCCATAAAACCGAGTTCCATAACCTCTCTACCGTACTTCCTGTGTACACACTGTAAAAAAAGTTCTGTAAAAATACATTCCGTTTTCATAGCTCTTGGCAGACTTCAGCTCCTCCTCCACAGAAGCTACCGACATGCCAACTGCCGAATCTCACACCTAAACTTTTGTCTTTCGACCCGGAGATTAATCGCATCCCCTGCCCATTGAAGGGCTGCCGGGAACTGGGGGCCATCCTATTTCCTGCACAATTCATGGGGTTTTGCTAGTGTTTTGTTTTGTACGAGGAGATACCCTTGCTTACCTTCAACCTCGATATTAAGACATTTTAAGAGTTGTCTGCGGAACATTTTTGTCTATCTCCTAGGCTGACTGCCTTCACCGCGGCTATCGAGCTCAGCCTACCCGATTTCTAACTCTTCTTTCTCTCATCGACGCCAGCCATCACCCGTCTACGCCGCCGAGTTGCTTGGCACCTGCACTTCAATGACAGGAGTGGAAACCAGGACTACCAGCGGGATTTGTTCCGGTGGCAACGGATCCAGACCTGGGGTAAGGTGCTACTCCTCCTCCTGTCATCGGGGTTGCACTACACAAACTTTCTGAGTCTGGTAAATCTCATCATTTATAAAACCATGCCAAGATTCACTGAGAGTCATTAGCTCTTGGCCCTTACTTGAGTGAGACAGCTACTGAAACAGCCTCAACGATTATAGGTCTAATTATATGTGCGACAATATAGCAACGAATATATGCGACGACATCTACAACGGCTTAGGCTTAAATTTATATAAATCGCACCAAACTCACATTACGCATCCTTCATCAATATAACCATGTTTTATTTACAGACATCGACACGATATCGACTGTCTGAACTAAGATTGTAAATCTTGGGCATCATTTGATATAGGACTATTTGATTCCATGTTAACTTGTTCTTTTGAGATAAGCGCTTTATTCGATACATAAATATGTTGAGAGGACTTCTGACCATATATTTAGATATTAATATACCGCATTGCATATCGATCGTTTTTGAGTCAAATATACCAAATGCGTCAAATTTTTCGACGCGTCAGGAAGTTTTCAGAATTTATTTCATGATTTTGAGTCAAATATACGAACTGCGTCAAAAAGTCTGACTTCAATTTTCATTTACTTCAGCTTGAGTCAAATATACTTCTTGCGTCTAATATACCATTTGCGTCATAAAGACCGACCTGCGTGACGTCACGTATCTGAAGTGACGAATTCAGTTGGTAAAAATGGTTTTCTGCGCCAAATTGTCCGACTTGCGTCATTGAAAATCTCCTTTGGCACATCTACCATGCTTCTACTTATTCAAGCTTCAATTGAAATGAAATAAAACATGCAAGTTATGTCTACATGGTCATGAGCGGTTGATACATCCTCAGCGCAAAAATTAAAATAGAAAAATATGGCTCCAGGGTTTTTTTTTTTCTTTTTCTTCTTTTTTTTTTTTTTTCTTTCTTTTTTTTTTTTTTTTCTTTTCTTTTTTTTTTTTTTTTTTTTTTCATTTCTATTTTTTAATTCCTTTTTTTTTTTTTTTTTCCTTTTTCTTTTTCCTTGCCTTTTTAATTTTCCTTATTTATTATTTTTTTCTGCCTTTCTTCCCTTTCTGGGTCCCTTTTTTATTTCTTTTTCCTTTTTTCCTTTCTTTTTTTTTTCTTTTTCTCCCTTACCAACTTTTTTTTTTTTTCCTTCCCCTTTTATTTATTTTTCCTTTTACATTATTTTTTCCTTTTTTTCCCCTTTTCTCTAATCATTTTTTTCTTTTTTCCCTTTTTTTTATTTTTTTTTTCTTATTTTTTTTTTTTTTTTCCCTTCCTTTTTTTTTTGATATTTTTTTTCTTTTTTTTCTTTCCCTCTTATCTTATATTTTCCTCCTTTTTTTCCCTTTTTGTTGCCTCATTCTTCTTTTTTTTCTTCTTCTCACGTTGTGTCTTTTCTCCTTTTTTCTTGCCCTTCTTTATTTTTTTCCCCCCCCCTATTTCGTCCAATGATTTTCTTTTCCCTATTCCCTTTTTCCTTTAGCTATTTTTTTTTTCTTATTCTCCCCCCTTTTTTTTCCTTTTTTTTTTTTTTTTTTTTTTTATTTTTTTTTGCCTTCATTATTATCTTTTTTCCGTTTTTTTATATTTTGTCGCTTTTTCTTTCTTTTTTTTTCTTCTTTCTTTTTTTCCCTTTCCCCCTTATTTTTTTTAGTTCCCTTTTTTCTTTTCTTAATCTTCTTTATTCCTTTTTTTTTTTTTTCCTTTTTTTTTTTTTTTTTTTCTTTTGGTTTTTTTTTATTTTTTTCCTCTTTTTTTTTTTTTTCTTTTTTTTCTTTTTCTTTTTCTCCCTTTTTTTTCTTTTATTTTTTCTTTTTTTCTCATTATTTTTTTTTTTTTTCCTTTAGTTATTTTTTTCATGTTTTCATTATTCCTTTGTTTTTTTTTTTTATTTTTCCCATTTTTTTTTTTTTCTCCTTTTTTATTCTTTCTTTTCTTTCTTTGATTTTTTCACCCCTTTTTTTTTTTTTTTTATTTCTTTATTCTTTCCTTTTTATGGAGTGTCTTTTTCCCATTTTATCTTTTTTTTTTTTTTTTTCTTTTCTTTCTTTTTTTTTTCCTTTCTCTTCCTTCCTTCTTTTTTTCTCTTTCCTTTTTTTCTTTCCTTTAATTATTATTTTGTTTTTTTTTTTTTTTTTATTTATTTTTTTTTTTTTTTTCCTTGGTTTTTTTTTTTTTTTTTTTTTTTTTTTTTATTTTTTTTTTTATTTTTTTAATTTTATCTTTTTTTTTTTTTTTTTTTTTTTGTTTTTTTTCTTTTTTTTCTTTTTTTTTTTTTTTCTTTCTTTTTTTCCTTTCTCTCTTTTTTTTTTTTATTTTTATTTTTTTTTTTTTTTTTCCTTTTTTTCATTTTTTTTTTTTTTTTTCTATTTTTTTTCCTTTTTTATTTTTTTTATTTTTTTTAATTATTCTCTTTCTCCTTTTTTTTCTTTTTTTTCTCATCCTTTATTTCTTTCTTTCTTTCAATTTTATTTTTTTTCTATTTTTCCTTTTTCTTTTGTCTATTTCCTTTTTTTTCTCCCTTATTTTTTTCCTATTTTTTTTTTTTAATTTTCTTTTTTTTTCTTTTTTTTTTTTTTTTTTTTCTTTTTATTCTTGGTGTTTTTTTCCTTTTTCCTTTTTTTTCCCTATTTCTTCATTTCTTACCTTTATTTTTTATTTTTCTCCTTTCTTTTTTTTTTTTTTTTTTTTTTTCCTTTCCTTTTTTTTCCTTTTTTTTTTCTTTTTTTTTTTTTCTTTTTTTTTTTTTTTTGCTTCCTTTTTATTTTTTTTTTTCCTCTTTTTTTTTTTCTATTTTTTTTCTTTTTTTTTTTTTTTTTCCTTCTTTTTTATTCTACTTTTTTATTTTTTTATTTCTTCCTTTTTTTTTTTTTCTTTTTTTTTTTTTTTCTTTTTTTTTTTGTTTAGTTTTTATTTTCTCTTTAATTTTTATTTTTTTATTTTTTGTTTTCTATTATTTTTTTTTTTTTCTTTTTTTTTTTTTCTCTCTTTTTTTTCTTTTTTTTTCTGTTTTCCTTCTTTTTTTTTTTTTCTTTTCTTTTTTTTTTTTTTTTTTTTTTTTTTTTTTCTATTTTTTATTCTTTTTATTTATTCTTTTTTTTTTTTTTTTTATTTTTTCTTTTTTCTTTTCCCTTTTTCTTCTTTTTTTTCATTTTCTATTTTTTGTCTTTGGTTTTTTTTTTTTTAATTTTTTATCTTTTTCATTTTTTTTTTTTTAATTTTTTTTTTTTTTCTTATTTCCTTTTTTCTATTATTTTTTCTTTTTTTTCACTATCTTCTTTTTTCTTTCCTTTTCTTTTCTTTTTTTTTTCTTTTTAATTTTTTATCTTTTTTTTTTCTTCTTTTTTTTTTTTTTTTTCTCTTATTTTTTTCTTATTCTTTTATCTCTCTTTTATTTGTTTTTTTTTTTTTATTTTTTTTTTTTTCCCTTTTCTTTTTTTTTTTATTGTTCTTTTCTTTTTTTTCTCGTTTTTTTCTTCTTTTTTTTTCTTTTTTCTTTTTTTTTTCTTTTTTCTTTTTTCCCCTTTTCTTTTTTTTTGTTTTTTTCTTTTTTTTTTTTTCCTTCTTTTTTTTTTTTTTTATTATTATTTCTTTTTTTATTTTTTTTTTTTTTTTCTTTTCATTTTATATTTTTTTTCTACTTTTTTTTTTTTTTTTTTTCTTTCATTTTTTTTTTCTCTTTTTTTTTTTTTTTTTTTTCTTATTTTTTTTTTTTTTCTTTTTTTTTCTCATTTCTTTCTTTTTTTTTTTTTATGTTTTTTTTCCTTTTTCTTTTTTTTTTGTTTTTTCTTTCTTTTTTTCCCCTTTTTCCTTTTTTTTTTTCATTTTTTTTTTTTTTTTTTTATTTTATTCGTTTCCTTCCCTATTTTTTTTTTATTTTTCTTCTTGTTTTTTTTTTTTTTTTTTCTATTCTTGTTTCTTTTTTCTTTTTTTTTTTTTTCCTTTTTTTTTTTTTTTCGGGTTTCCTTTTTTTTCTTTTTTTCCTTTTTCCTTTTTTTCTTTATTTTCCTTCTTTTTTTTTTTTTTCCTTTCTTTTTTTCTTCTTTTTTTTTTTTTATTTTTCTTTTTTGTTTTCATTTTTTTTTTTTTTTTATTTTTCCTTCCTTTTTTTTTTCCTTTTTTTTTTCTTTCTTTTTTTATTTTTTTTTTTTTCATTTTTTCCTTTTTATTTTTTTTTTTTTTTTCATATTTTCTTTTTTTCCTTTTTTTTTCCTTTTTTTTCCTTCATTCCTTTTTTTTTTTTCCTTTTTTTTTTTATTTTTTTGTTTTTCTTTTTTCACTTTTTTTTTTTTTTATTCTTTTTTTGTTTTTCATTTTTTTCCTTTTCTTCTCCTTTTTTTTTTTTTTTCCTCCTTTTTTATTTTTTTTTTTTCTGATTTATCCTTTTTTTTATTTTCTTTTTTTTTTTTTTTTTCTTTTCTTTTTATTCTTTTTTTTTTGAGTTTTTTTTTTTTTTTTTTTTTTCCTTTTTTTTTCTTTTTTTTCATATTTGTTTCTTTTTATTTTTTTTTTTTTTTTTTTTTTTTTTTTTATTTTTTTCCTCCCTCCTTTTTTTTTTTTTTTTTTTCTTTTTCTTATTTATTCTCATCTTTTTTCCCTTTTATTTTTCCTTATTTTAAATTTTTTACCCTTTTTTTAATTAATTCCTCACTATCTTTTTTTTTTTCCCTCCTTTTTCTTCTTTTATTTCTTTTTCTATTATTTTTTTTTTTCTCTTTTCCTTTTTACTTTTCTTTCTTTTTTTTGTTAGTTTTCTGTTAGTTTTCAGTTTTCACTTACTTCACAGTCAGTTTTCTGTTAGTTTTCAGTTAGTTTTCAGTTAGATTTCAGCTAGTTTTGAGTTAGTTTTCAGTCAGTTTTTCAGTTAGTTTTCAGATATAGCTTCCAGTTAGTTTTCAGATATAGCTTCCAGTTAGTTTTCAGTTAGCTTTCAGTTAGTTTTCAGCTAGTTTTCAGTTATTTTTCAGTTATTTTTCAGTTAGTTTTCAGTCAGTTTTCAGTTAGTTTTCAGTCAGTTTTCAGCTAGTTTCAGTTATTTTTCAGTTAGCTTTCAGTTAGTTCTCACTTGGTTTACAGTCAGTTTTCATTTAGTTTTCATCTAGTTTTTAGCTAGTTTTCAGTTATCTTTCAGTTATTTTTTCAGTTAGTTTTCAGCTATTTTTTCAGTAATTTTTTCAGTTATTTTTCTTTTCTTTTTTCTTTTTTCTTTATTTCTCTTTATTTTTTTCTTTTATTTTTTCTTTATTTTTTTTTTTAGTATTTTTCTTTTACTTTTTTTTCATTTTTTTCTTTTCTTTGTTCTTTTTTCTTTTATTTTTTTCGTTTTTC